>VNJZ01003489.1:0-39345 GCA_008042795.1 Drosophila asahinai
AAACAATAATTTATTAAACCAAAGGGTCCGGTCTACCGTGCCAAAAGGTCCGGTCTACAGTCAAAGCAAAGCAAACTTGTTTTTCAAAACTATTATGCAAAATTATCGTATCGTATCGATATTCAATATGGGTGCTTGAATATAAGTGCAAGTGAAATTGTGAAAAAGGTGAAAAAAAAACGTTAAAAAAATGGCATTCAAATTTAATTTTAAAGGAATTAGTTTGGAGTTTGGAGGACAGAGTATTTCGTTGCCTGCCTCCCAGGCGTCCCTCGGAGGACAGAATTCTTCTGGGTCTTCTGTTCGTGCCTCCCCGTCGGCGGCATCAGCGGCGTCCCTCGGAAGACAGAGTTCTTCTGTTCGTGCCTCCCAGGCGTCAAAGAGTGCACCACTTCCGCTAGACTTGGCGGTGGCATTGGCGGACTGAAACGATGCCACTCCCACTGCTCGGCCGGATAAAAGACTCTGTGCGGTCCGGAAAATGGGACGCCGATACCATATTCGACGCGGCGGAACTGGGTTTTGGCAGAAAACTACAAGCTGTAGTTCGGCTTAGTGCTGCTGTGACGGCACCGCCACCTGCCGTCGAGCAAGCCATGCAACAGGTAAGTGTTTTGCACCTGCTTCCTCCCTGCAAACTTCCTAACTTACTAACTTCCTCGCCGCCACAGATAAGCGCATCTCCCTCGCTGCCACGTTTATCTCGCCGTCTCTCGCCATCTCGCTCGCCGCCGTCTTTCGGCCTTGCCGGCACCGGTATCAAGACAGTTGAGGACGGCGGACACGCTGTCCATGACTGATAGCGTGGTGGTGCACGGTGAGGAGAATTCGACAAGAAACCGAAACCGAAACCGAAAACTAAAGAGAAGGCAGGAAATCGAGACCCAATTGAGAGTATGGAGATCTCGCTGTGGCTCACTGATCACGGATTGGTCCAGCGAGGAGGAAATGCAGGCATATGATGGTCCACCTCCCGTGACATCATATGCCCGCAAGGTCGACGAGCTCATTGTGCGATTTAATGGTTCAAACATTATACGGGCAGAGAGGCTTGAAATTTATACAGAAATGCGCCAGATTGTGTCATTCCTTAAATTCGGGGCTTTAAAACGCGGGAGGGCGAGGAAATGCAAACATTGTCGAACAGTCCCAAACAACATGGCGATGCACAAATTAGAGTGCCAGGAAAACAAACAAAACTTGAAATTCGCGTGTTTTTGCGGCTTCCTCGCAAGCGAGCCCATGGCGATAAATGTTCATGCCGCTAATTGCAAAAGACCCCGTCCCAAGCCAAGAAGAAGGTTTAGAACGCCAGCAGACAGGCGACCTTCAGGCGCCGTTCGATTCTAACGTTACCCAGGAATTCAAAGGCTGTCAAACCGATTCTAGATACCGCCAAGCCTGGGAAGTCAATAGAACCGCTGCCTTGCCTAGAACTGTAAAAACGGCTCCGAGGACTCGCAAGGCTGCACAACCGCAGCATACCACCATATGCACTATAATGGAACAGAAGGCTGTTATTTATCACAACCCTCCTCAGGGCCAGATTGAAAGGTACCATGATCCCGATTACTACGTCTTTCCAGGCTCTGCCGGACCTTATTACGCTGAGTCAGTATACATTCGACATCTCCCGGGACCCGGCTGTGTGTCCGGAAGACCGAAAAATGACAGAGCAGTTGGTCCAGCGATATGGAGAATCGCGCGATGTCTTTGAGAGTCGCCGAGACCCGGACAATGACGCTTCCAATCGGGACATAACATTTCCGGAATCTATTCCAGAGTCTCGGTATCTGAGCGATCATCCGCTTTCAGGTGTCCCGGGCCTCCAAGGTTTAGGATGCCATTCTAGTCGTGTGCGCAAAGCGACAGGCCGACAGGAGGAGACGGTAATGAATGCAGAGCAATTGAGTGCCATTCTCCCGATTATTATTGGCCGCTCACCGATATTGGATCAAAATTCATAGTCGCAGCTCTTCAAGGAATATTTCTACGCTATTTTTGCCAACAACATAGAATCCTTTTAAGTTTTATTGGGTTAGGCTTAGTGCAGGGACAATAGGTGTTGCAAGTAAGCTTATGGAAAAATATCAGGTATTAAATAAGCACACAACTTAAAGGAGAAAATTAAATTATGGCTTATTAAGATGGTCCTTTGCTTTTGCCCATTTGGAACACAATTTTTTTTTTCTTTAGCAGCTACGTGTGCCGCTTCTCACGCTGTAGCTTTAGGTTATCGGAACATATGTCGGCAAATATAGTAAAAATATAAAAATTTCCCATACGTACTTTTTTGTGCAAAAGTCAGATGCATGGAGGAGTCAATGTCCTGGCTTATTTTTAGTTAAAGCGGTCACTTTTGGCATACAATCCAGATTTTATTTATTATTGGTACCAAAGCAATTAAACAAATTTTTAGTTGAATTTAAAGTTTGTCGAGTACGACATAATAAGTCAAAAATAATTAATTAAAAACCAGGGAAAGAATGGGGAATGCTGACTGACCAGCTGTCAAAGCAATGCCCCACAATACAATTGTGTGTTTGCATGTATCATGTTTATTTTGGCTTTTGTAAAGTAGTTCGAATGTGATTCCGTATATTTTCCTTTGTCAGCTCTAAACTTTATAAAATAAGTGAACGTGGAAAACTCCAAGCGAAGCAAAAGCCGTAGAGAGCGGACGTGTTTTGCGTGAGCTCCGGGAAAAATTATAGAAAGTGGATGATTTTAAGACAAAAATAAAGTATAAAATTAAAGCCAAAACAAACCAATCAATGATTGAAACCGATTCTTGCTGGCTAAAATGTTTACATTTCATAAACACAAATAACCATTATAACTTCGCTTACACATAAACACAAAGCGCGCGCTTAGAACACTCATAAGTTCCACTTATGTACTCAGTATGAGAATCGCAGAGAAAGGCACTTAGCTACACAGTATGCAATGTTGTCATATTAGCTTATTTTAAGATAGATCTAGCTTATTTTAAAATCATTTAGCTCGAAAAATAATTGAAATGCTTTTAGCTTGAAATCTGGCTAATTTTAAATTTCATTCAGCTTATTTTGGCTTGAAAGAAATTTGAACCCTTTTTTTTCATTTACGATTTTTATACCTTTTTTTATTGGTAAAAATACCATTAAACATTGAAATACACTGGTTTATTTATTAAAACCCTAATTTATCCTCCATGAACATTATTAATACCCACCTTTTAATTTTACAAGCACTTCGACCAGATTGTTTTGTTCCATCAACAGTACACGGCAGCACTGCCAACCAAAACGAAAGTTGTTGTCGCCGACGGCCAATATTTTTTTCCGAATTGAGGAGACTCACCTGACACAAATTTTATTTTTGAACAATTAGATTCAGGCATGATACAACTACCGAAGGTAGTCCAGTCGGCTGCCGAAGTCGTTCGGTTTTGAGTTGCAAAATTTCAGTTTTACATTTACAGTTTTGCCGACTGGACTACCTTCGGTAGTTGTATCATGGATTCAGGCAGGCTCCGGTTTTCACTTCGTTTTCGAAAACAACTAA
Organism: Drosophila asahinai; assembly: GCA_008042795.1. Lineage (NCBI taxonomy): Eukaryota > Metazoa > Arthropoda > Insecta > Diptera > Drosophilidae > Drosophila > Drosophila asahinai. Next base: position 3,547 of record VNJZ01003489.1, read on the forward strand.
TCGGTGCTCCCGTTTTCACATTCACAATTTATCGTTATCAAAATCGGGCAAGTTTGTCTTGTCGAAATGAAAAGAAAATGCCTTTCTCTACATCAAATCGGTTCTTAATTGTAAACGGAAAAAATACTTGACTCGTTTGTCTATTGATGTTTATTTCACACTATCAGTAAATACATCTAGTTCGAATTTACTTTTTAAATAATTTTTTTTGGACCCTACCTCAAATTCGGAAAAAAATTTATTTGCCGTCGGCAACAACTTTTGTTTTGGTTGGCAGTGCTGCCGTGTACTGTTGGTGGAACAGAACAATCTGGTCGAAGTGCTTGTAAAATGAAAAGGTGGGTATTCAAATAGGATAAAATAAGCTTTTAATAAATAAACCAGTTTTTTTAAAATGTTTAAATGGTATTTTTATCAATAAAAATGGTTTAAAAGTCATCATCTAACGGTGGGAGCCCTCTTGGACCGATAAATGAACAATTTCTGCCTTTATTTGGCTTTAAAACAAAGAATTAAAAAATGTAAACGCATTTAAGCATTGCGTACGTTTTTGGTCTAAAACGAAAACGAAAAACAAAAGTGAAAACCAGAGCACGCCTGAGTGTTTCAATATATTATTTGATTTATTTTTGTACAATAAATTACTATTAGAAATATTATAAACTCTGCTTGGGGCGGATCTCGCGTCAGTTTTAATAAATCCGCGGCACTGCTGCGCTGAAGGCGTGCGGAATGTGTCCCGGCTTCAAAATACGCAATTGTGCAAGCGCCGAGCCGCAAGTGGCCCGAGCCATATGCCGGAGCCGACCACCGGTGGTTCCGTGGACCCAGCTAGGGCAGACCGCAGGTCTTTTAAAGTGTGCCTTTGAGGTTTTTATCCACTGCGCCAAAATGGATGGCTGCGGAGCCAACAGACGGCGTCCCAGTGTATTACACAAACCTGAGTTTTGTTTTATAAATGCCAGCCTGGCATAGCATTGAACAGACCTTCCCAATCTATTTTAGCCAAATATACAAGAGGAGTTAAATAATCTTTTAGTTCTGTTAAACATTTTTTAGAATTGCTTGTCCTATTATTCAGAAATGTCTCAAATTCCCTGGGAATAGATTGAATCACATTCGAGATACTTTGCAAAAGCCAAAATAAACATGATACCAGCCAACACACAGTTGTATTGTGGGGCATTGCTTTGACAACTGGTCAGTCAGCATTCCGCATTCCTTCCCTGGTTTTTAATTTATTATTTTCGACTTATTATGTCCAAACTTCAAGAAAGATTCAAAATCGAAGCGTTTTTTTTTATTCAACCAAAAATTTCTTTAATCACTTTGGTACCAATATTAATTAATAGTGGTAATAAGTGGTAAGTTTGAGTCCAAAATTCGATATTTCTTCGTTTTAAAAAAGGTGGCACACGCCTACCCAAATGTGGCATTTGCTGTGTAAAATGGTTTACGATCGGACCAATTAATTCGCGCATTTTTAAAATTTTATTGTCAACTGTTGTTTCCATTATTTTTTTAATGTATCAATAATTTCTTTATTAAAATTAGCTTTTTGTTTAGTGTCTACGCGGACAAATAAAATCTGGGATTGTTTTCCCTCGACAAATTGTATGCCAAAAGTTACCGCTTTAGCTGAAAATAAGCCAAGACATCGACTCCTCCATGCATCCGACTTTTGCACAAAAAAGTAATTTTTCCCTCGAACGTGGCATATTTCAGCAGTTTTTTTATTTTGGGACCTGGTAATACTACTGCCGCTCCATTTGCGTACGAGAGTTTTGGATACACCAACACCAAATGGGCAAAAGCTGGACCATCTTTCTCAAGAGCTTTGACCTAACAAAACTTAAAAGGATTCTATGTGGTTGGCAAAAATAGTGTAGAAATATTCCTTGAAAAGCTGCGACTATGAATTTCGATTCAATATCGGTGAGCGGCCATAGCAATTTTTTATTGACTTTTTGGAGTAGATTCTCAAAAATCGGGAGAATGTCACTCAATCGCTGAGCATTTCTCTTGGACTTGGTCTCGTCCATTTGGCGTGTCGCTTGGCGCACTCGACTAGAACGGCATCCTATTTCTTGGAGGCGCGGGACACCTTCTCGTAGCGTTCGTAGAAGACCATCGGTGGGTGCTGCCAGAAAATTTGCTAAATAGGTGGGTAGATCCTCAGGGGGGATCTCCAGGCCGCCGAAATCCTTATCATACGCCTTCAGGCCCTCCCACAGAATGGGTTTGATGAGGTGCTTTTCAACTCTGGTGTTGGTTAAGGTGTGGACACTGCGACGACACGGAAACGCCATCTTTTGGGTGGGTGTTATCAACCTAAAGGTTTTAAGGAAACATAATTTCCTACCACCATGAACCATATCTGGATCCTTCTCGGGCACGTCCGGACGTCGTCAAAAGACCCGGTGTTGCGGTAGAAAAGATGGCATGAGTAGCTCCTCCATTCGCTTGTTGCAATCAAGCTGCTTCCAGATGAACCGTTTTCGGTGTTCCAAATGAGTTTTCGGGGTTTAGCCTTCGGTAACGGTTTGTTGCCACACAGGAGGAAAATACGGATGACGAATAACTTTAGTCACCGGCGCAAGCCACCTCCCGGTCGGAACGTAAACGGTAACGGGTAAAGGTATATAATTATTTTATATGTACGTGTTGCAGAATAAAAAAGCCCATGCTTCTTTTTGCGAGAGCGAGAATTTCAGATTTTTCCTTTAATTAAGTTGGTTACTGATTCGTCAATTTTGTAATTTTCCTATTTATTTAAATAATTATCATATTTTTTAATAAGCATGAGGTATTTTTGCGGCAATTGTTATGTGTGGCCGCCTTCTTCTTTCCTGCGGATCCCATATTAGAAAAACCCAAAAAAAAAAAAGTTTAAAAAATAAATAATGTCGAATATAACAAACAAAAAAATAAAGCTTCTGCCAAAAAATTTACAATGTCATAATTGTGTTCCCATTATATCAGATAATTTTTTTTTTCTTTATTTTAAATCATCAACATTTAATATGTTAAAATATTTTTATAACATCGAATAATGCAAAAATGTCAACTGTTTTTATAGTCAGAAAATGATCGGGTAGTCTGAAATAATAAAGCAGATAGATTTTATATAAATCAAATCAATTGGAGCTTATTCAATCCATTACCGAATATGTATGCGTACTTTAATGCCGCAAAACATATATTTAATACAAAATATTTCGTTAAAGTTACAAATACATTTATGGCTAAAATAAGCTATGTGAACTTTTAAATAAGCTAAATTTCAGGCTATAAGCTATTTGAAAATTTTATAAGCTTTTTCATTTTCAAATATGCTAGAACTAGCCTGAAATAAGCTAAAATGGCAACACTGCAATGCATTTTCAAGAAAAAGGTGGATAACTTTGGTGAAAAGAGGTAAGGAACTTTGCTGAACAAACATCGTTATGAAATCGAAAACGTAATCTATTGAAATATTAAAAAAAAAAATACATCACGTGACTTATTTCCAGTTATAATTAGTCCAAAATTATAATTAGTCAACTTGCCATTCAAGGGTATTTCGCACAAATTATTTATACCGAACGTTTTCGGACAACAGTTGATGCGGAAGAAAAAGTTCAGAATAAGTTTTTCAGTTGATGCGGAAGAAAAAGTTCAGAATAAGTTTTTCTACTTTATCTGATCGAAAAAAACAGATCTAAACAAATCTATTGTTTTGATTTGTTGAAAGCTGAGTAGTGGGCTCATTCCTGCAGTGCGTGTAAATATACCATGAAATTTTGAAAATATACTGACAATTGGCATAAAGAAGGAAACTGGTATAAGCTGATCTGTAAAAGGTGGAAAACTTTGATAAATCGGTGGGTAACATCGCTGAACAAAAACGTATTCGAAACAACGTAAAGTAACAAAACCGTTATCTTCCGACGTAAGGAGAGGTGGGGAGAGAAAGCGACAAAAACTACATCGGTAATTCCCACAGAATAATTTATCAGAAAGTGTTTAAATAATGTTACTCTGAGTCTAGTTAATGCACATTTTGTTTAATTTATTGCAGGTACAGCTTACTATCATAATTTTCTTAATATACCAAAATGTATTTCCGCTGTTCAGTTTGAGCGCCAAAGTTTGAATTACAAAAATTTAGATCTGTCACTTTTTAGCAGCTTTCTTTAGCTCAGTTTTTTCGTCTTGTCCTTTTGCGGGCTTAGCTTCGCTGCACACTAGCTCCAATAAGGGAGCTAGGCAGGACAAACTGACATCCGGGACCAATATCATCTTCTTCTCGTTCCCCTCGTTCTTAATTTTCTGGGCTTCCTCGAAAGCTTTTTTGTCACCCACTAACAAAGATTGAAAGCCACAGATGCTGGCAAAAACAATGTCCGTTTTGAGCCTGAAAAATAACATGTGTCTCAGATTTAATAAATGTTAAATGCTGAAAAGTACTTACGAGTTTCCTATAACGAGAGTATTTTTAGGCTTAATTTCGCCGGACTCTAGCAACTTGCCCATCACCCGGGGATTGGGTTTGCCCAAGACCACGGGCTTCCGCTTGACAATCACCTCGATGGCAGCTGTCACGGTGCCCGCATCCGGAATCCGATGCTTGCCAAAGGTGAAAAACCCATCCGCGCCGGTGGTCAAAAAGAGCACCTTGGGAGCTGCCAGATAGTTGCAGCCCACAATCAGCTCGTTCATGTCCAGGCCGTCATTCCTGGCCACCACCACGGCGCCCACATGAGGATCGAGTTCCATGCTGCGTACGAAGTCGGTTTTGCTCTTTCCCTTCAGCTTTTTCTTGTTTATAATTGTGCAGAAACCGGCCTTCGTCAGCTCACTGCAGATGCCTTCGCCGCCCAGGACGAGCACCTTCTTATTGAACTTCCGGTCGGTGAGGTAGCTCGATATGGAGCCCGCCGAGCTTAGCACGTCAGCCTCCCCGACTTGGAAGCCCAGACTCTGGGCCTTTTTGGTCAAATCCGAGGTCGTCAGGTTGCTATCGTTGGTCACTATCAGGCTTCGTTTTCCCTTGGCCTTCATGGCGTTAAAGGTCTCGACGGATCCCTCGATGGGCTGGTACTGCTGCCATAATACCCCATCCGTGCCGAAAATGACGGTCTCGATCCCAGCCAGCCACTGGGCAACTTCCTGCTTGGGCAGCTTGTCCAGAAGGCTGCAACTCCGTTTAAGCATTGCTAGAAATTTGTATAATTATCGATGAGTTTCGTAGAATTTTGAAGTATAAGGCACGAAGGTTGTGGCATTGATAGCCAAGATTGTGATGGGGAAGAAATTTCTTAACTTCTTTCTATTTAATAGTTTTCTAAGTGCCGATTTCTGCCTTTACTGTTCGAAAAGGTAAACACCAGATAATCTTATTGTAAAGAAAATCGGTGCTCTGCCTTCCTGTTAATTTATCTGAACGCAAATGATTTAACGCTGTTAATTATTGATTATTGCCGTAAAATGCCGAACTGCTGTAAGGCGCAACCAAAGAGATCGCAAAGTTTAGAACAATTTCTAGTCTTTTAATTATTAAGAACGTAATTCTAGGAATTTTGTATCTGTAGACTAGAAAAATTATAATATATAGTAAAGAAAAGCCAATATTGATGTCAGTTGGGAAGTTGGACTGCTATAACTTATTCTCCCTATCTGGCAGATTAAACAAAAACAACTTTCTCCGTGGTCCACGAGATGCGGAATATCGCGAATTGCCGGGCAATTAGTGAAAATGCAAAATCTTACTGATAAGTCGGCACACACGTTCCGTGTAGATAAGGATCATGGGACTAGCTGCTCGTTTTAGCGCCGCAAACGTGACTGCACTGATTCAGATACGCGCGGGAATTATTTGCACAGGTGATTTCAGCATTTTGGGGATCATGTGCGAGACAAGTGGGCACGGCACCGAAACAGAGGGTTCAGGTGACCCCAGAGACCTCCCCGAATGAGAGCCCCAAACAGGGAAGTGGCAGTTGGAGATAGATACTGGCCTAAGCCGAGGGTAATCAAGCAGACCCTTTCCCAACCGGCCGGCCCGGTCCGGGCGTCATGCAAGATTCGGATGATTTTCCCCGAGATAGGGCAGACTCCACTACCCACTGAGATAAGTCTGTCGTAGGTCCATAAAAGAGGGGGGAATAAACTAAATTTAGATACTCCTTGTCTGGGGCACAGTAATCCGGCGCACACGAATCGCCGCAGGCCATATAAGCCCACGGAACCCGGTCGATCCGGTGTAGTTAGTGAGACCTCACCAGCAGCAACGCAATTTGAAAGATGCTCTCCTCGCAGAGCCAGTTTCTCCTCCCGATCCTGGGGCTTCTGGCCCTGGCCGGACCAGCCCTCGGTGGCGTCTCGGAGGTGCACAATGTCTACGAGCTGTCGGGCCAGGCCCTCATCAAGCCGCGGTTCTCCACGGACGTGGCCACCGACAAGTACACCCCGCCGGAGGAGATGGATCCCCAGTTCTGGTACAAACTCGCCGACGAGGAGATTGCGAAGCGTCTCGCCCTGCCCCAACCAAGCAGTCTGCAGGCGAAGAACGTCATTATGTTCCTGGGCGATGGCATGCCCATTGCCACCGTGGCAGCTGCTCGGATTCTGAAGGGTCAGCGTCAGGGCAAGACCGGCGAGGAGTCCTCGCTGAGCTTCGAGCGATTCCCCTACACGGGACTGAGCAGGGTGAGTTACATCGCTTTTCTGTAATTGGTAATAACTAATTTGAATCCTGTATCCTGGCAGACGTACTGCTCCAACGCCCAGGTGCCCGACTCCGCCTGCACGGCCACCGCCTACTTGTGCGGCGTCAAGACCAACATCGTCAATATCGGAGTCAGTGCCGCCGTCAATTACAACAACTGCACCGCCAGCCAGGATCCCGCAAACCGCCTGACCTCCATCGCGGAGTGGGCCCAGAACGCGGGCAAGTCCACGGGCATCGTGACCACCACCACCCTGACCCATGCCAGCCCGTCGGGAGCCTATGCCAAGACTGCCAACCGGATGTGGGAGTGTGACACGGATGTGACCAGCTACGGGGCCGACGCCAGCACCTGCATCGACATGGCCACCCAGCTGGTGACCCAGACGCCCGGCAAGAACTTTGAGATCATGTTTGGCGGCGGCATGGGCAAGTTCCTGCCCAAGACCATCAAGGATAGCCACGGCAAGGCCGGAGAGCGATCCGATGGGGTTAACCTGCTCTCCCGCTGGCAGGGACTCCACGACGGCGGCGTTCTGGTCACCAACCGGAAGCAGCTGCTCAGCGTAAACGTATCGGCGGTGTCCAGCATCATTGGTCTCTTCCAGTCCAAGCTGATGGACTTCCACATGGATGCGGATGCCAGCTACCAGCCTACGCTCTCGGAACTCACCGAGGTGACCATCAAAAAGCTGAGCCAGAACAAGAAAGGCTACTTTGCGTTCATTGAAGGTGAGTGGTTCTCCGAAGAAAGAGACTAAGAGGCGGAGTCTCGAAGAGAAGAGTCATACAAGTTTGTTTGTTATATATTATAAGCTTTATACTCATATAACACTTTATGGAGAATGTTCTGACTTTCTCAGACAAAGTTTAAATTCACATTTCTACCTCATTAAATAAGTTATCTTATTCTGTTCCTCCAGGCGGCCTCATTGACTATGGCAACCACTACACCCAACCAGGCTATGCTCTGGATGAAGCTTTGGAGTTTGAGAAGGCCATTCAATTGGCCCGGGACCTCACCGACATCAAGGACACTCTGATTGTGGTGACAGCTGATCACGGTCATGCCGTAAGCATTGCCGGCTATCCTGGCCGTGGAACACCCATCCTGGGCATTAATCAGCACGACACCGATCTGAATGGCGTGAAGTACGCCGTGCTTAACTACGCGGCTGGTCCCAACCAGTATCTGGACGAGACCGGGCAGCGTATTCCCCTGGACGACATCCTGGGCCCCGACAACGCCATTGCGCCCAGCTACATTGCCAAGGACCAGGGCGTGCACTCCGGCGAGGATGTGGGCATCTGGGCCTCTGGTCCGCAGAGCCACCTCTTCACCGGCGTGATGCAGCAGAGCACCATTCCCCACCTGATGGCCTATGCCTCCTGCGTCGGCAGCGGAAAGAAGCTATGCGATCAGTCGTAAGGGAGTGATGTGAGGGAAATCCATTGACAAGACTCAGGAAGAGCTAACCAACCAGCAAGGATGACGATGCCAAAGTGTACCTGGTACTCCAGGCATAAGTATTGTATTATTCACCAAGACTCTGCATTTAGGTCTTTAATTAAAAATGTACTCAGCAATTTGAAATCTTCGCGTGTTAATTGTTTGTTGGGGTAAATTTCATTTGGTTTAAGCAAATGTGTAAAGAGACTCAACTTGGGACATTAAAAGATAATGATTAACTAATGCTTAGGTCTTGTTTTACTGATTAAAAAAATGTTAACTTTTTATAATCAGCAGTCCCTGTATTTGTGTCTTTAATAAAAATGTTTTAAGATACTTGGGATTTTAATGCTAGTTTGAATTTTAAAAAGAGTCTTATAACTGAAGCCTTTTTTATCTTACTGGTATTAATAAGAATATAATATCATTAATTAATTATTTAATTATCAATTTTTTACGAACTTACACTTTGAGTTTTAATTACAACATTTTAGGAAATAACTCTCAAATTCTTTGGTGATTTTCGTCTCAAATTCGTAGACGAAGTAAATACTATTACTTTTCAAGAAAGCTTGAATTTAATTTTCAGTTCGAGAGTATTTTTATACCCGGTACCCATAGGGTACAAGGGTATTATAAGTTTGTGCCAACCGAGAATGTATGTAACAGGCAGAAGGAGGCATCTCCGACCCCATAAAGTATATATATTCTTGATCAGTATCACCAGCTCAGAGACTATAAGAGCTAGAATTACCAAATTTGGTGACAACATTGGAATCTGTTGCACGCAGATCAAGTTTGTTTTAAAATTTGGCCACACCCACTTCCGCCCTCAAAAATCATAAAAAACGTTAAATAAGCTATACTCGTTTTGTTTCGGGTAAAAGTTAATAAATACAAAAAATGAATAAATTAGACGTTTCCTGAAAATTTCAGTAAAATCGGATGATAAACATGGGAGATATTAGCAATAAGGTTCGAATTTTAAAACCCCCCCTAAGGCGCTGCTGTTGCAAGTTGTAGCCGACAGGTGGCGCATTCGAGCCTTGGCCGTGCGATATAATGGCGCTAATGTATGTATGTACAATGTATGTATGTACAATTTTAATTTGCCTTTTAGTGTGAAGCGCAAACGTTTAGGTACCGGGTATCTCACAGTCGAGCACAGTCGACTGTAGCTTTCTTACTTGTTTTTAATATGTAAATGTCCATACAAACAGTTGTTTAATTTAGTAAGTTATTATCATTTTTAGAGACTAATATCTCTTTAGTATTGGAACATATTTTCTATGAAAATATGTAATGATTTCCAACTCTTTTTCCAAGCAATTTGTCTGACTCTTTCCCTATTCGTTCGATCAGTGGTGGCCAGGTATTATATTTTCATAAGAAAGACATAGATCAAATTATAATTTTACTTAAATTTTTAAGGTTTATAATATTACATTAAAAAAGTTCTAACTAAAATACATATATTTATATTTTAAAAGGGTTAAATTTAACCATAAAATTCCAAATTGAACGCACTGATTTTTCTGATTACATTCTGTGCGTGTGCCGGCAGAGCCCGGTCAGAGAAATTTGCTGACTCTGCAATACTTGCAAAGTCTCTTGGGTAAACGCTGATGGCTGATGAATTGTATAATACGTTTCATGGGTCCCATAGGGCCAATAGGCCCCAGCCCCGGTGTCTGCTATCATTCAGGAACCGTCACGTCAGCGTGTCTCTTTACCCAAGATATAATACCTATATATTTTTAGTGGTCATGCTTATGGTGGCGAACTCATGTGGAATTTAGCACCTGCCACCCCTGATTTCACCTTGAAGTGGTGGGGTGGAGGGTCAGGCTTTTCGCGGTCCCTACTTTCGGGGTGCCGTGCCCACCACCTCCAGAACCCGAAGCGTGTTTGTTTATCGCTCCAGCCAGCTCTCCATTGGTCCAGGTCCTCGGACTGGTAGCCGAGCTTTTCGGCCCGAAAGATCCCCCAATATAACCATAAAGTCATTATGGCCAGAAGACAGGGCAAACACTAAACCATAAACGGAGCTTTTTGGGAGACTTTAGAGCTAGGGGATTATGCCAATATTAGGAAGATATGACGGGCTAGATAAGGCCGACTCAAGTGGTTAATAAAAGGCCGTGGGAAGAGCCCTCGAATCAGTTCAATTGTCAACTCCAAGCGAACTACACATCTGACCAAAATGACGAAAGTTGTCGGGATTATCGTGGTGCTGAGCGCGATCGTGGCCGTCTCCATGGCTGCATCTCTGGACAGTGAGTGGTGGTGAAATGGGACCTAGACAGACCCAGAATCTCAAAGGATCCATTCCCATTTCCAGTGTCCGAGATCCACAACCAAAGGCAGTTGGTTGGAGGCGCGGAGACTGTTGTGAAGGCCCAGACCCGCGAGGGCAACCTCATCGATCCCAATGCCTTGGGCAAGAACAAGTTCGGACCCGAGGAGGAGAAGAACGCCCAGTTCTGGTATGATCTGGCCCACGAGGAGCTGGCCAAGAGACTGGAGCAGCCGCAAGTCGATAAGAGGAAGGCCAAGAACATGATCCTGTTCCTCGGAGATGGCATGTCCTTGTCTACAGTGGCGGCCGCTCGCATCCACAAAGGCCAGCTGAAGGGCAACCCCGGCGAGGAGGATGCACTGAGCTTCGAGAAGTTCCCATACACCGGTCTGAGCAGGGTGAGTGCAAGGATATATTGAAGGATGTGTTAAGCTTATTTAAACATAATCTGTAAGATTTAGCTGAGAGTTGTTTCTGTACTCTTGTGAAAAATTAAAAATATGTCTAAAAACCTAGTGAAATTTTGACGATTTCGTAAGCGTCAAAATTTCACTAGGTTCCCTACTTTTAAACACTTTTATAGATCATTTATATTTAAAGTATTTAAAGTTTAACATTATCAATTAATATGGTACCAGAAAAAAATTAATTTTGGTAGTCTTCGGTTTGGAATGAATTCTAAGGTCCGGTTTTTGCCCTATCTGTCTCCAGATAAAATTATCGTAAAGCAAATCGGATTTCTGCCTCCTGTGATTTTATCTGATTGCGAAAAAATAACAGCTCAATGTTATTTATCGATTACTGCTCTAAAGCCTCAAACTGTGCTGTAAGGTGCAACTACATGGTTGCTTAAAACTTAAAACAGCTGTAAGTTTTTTTCTTCTTCTTCACTTTGCTATAAAAAATAAGCTGTTTTTTTTGCCGAGACGAAAAGATTTGACAGGGAGTCTGGGTCCTTCTAAAAGTTATTTCTCACACTTACACGATCGACAACCAAATTTTCTTTGCGGGAACTGTATCTGATCACATAGCATACTTTTAGACAGCCCTTTTATTCGATTCAAACAAACTAATAAGCACTAGGGATTCCTGAACTTAAATCTAATATATTTCATCCCCTTTCCAGACCTACTGCTCCAACGCCCAGGTGCCAGACTCCGCCTGCACGGCCACCGCCTACCTGTGCGGCGTGAAGACCAACATCGTGGCCCTCGGAGTGACGGCTGCCGTGAACTTTAACAACTGCAGCGGCAGCGAGGATCCCGCGAACCGCCTGACCTCCATCGCGGAGTGGGCCCAGAATGCCGGAAAGTCCACGGGCATCGTGACCACCACCACCCTGACCCACGCCAGTCCGTCGGGAGCTTATGCCAAGACGACCAACCGATTCTTCGAGTCCGACACCGATATCGTGACGTACGGCGAGGGACAGAACGACCCGGCCACCTGCACGGACATCGCCACCCAGCTGATCACTCAGAAACCCGGCAAGAACTTCGACGTGATGCTGGGCGGCGGCATCGGCAAGTTCCTGCCCAACACCATCGAGGATCCGTTCGGCAAGAAGGGCGAGCGCTCCGACGGAGTGAACCTGCTGGGCCGCTGGCAGGGACTCCACGACGGCGGCGTCCTGGTCTACAACCGCGACCAGCTGCTGAGCGTGAACGCCTCGAGGATCACCAGTCTGATTGGTACCTTCCGCTCGGGCGTTATGAACTTCCACAAGGTGGCCGATCCCAAGGAGGAGCCCACTCTGACGGAGATGACCCGCAAGGCCATTGAGATGGTCAGCAAGAACAAGGACGGCTGGATGCTGTTCATCGAGGGCGGCCTCATCGACTACGGCAACCACTTCAACAAGCCGACCTACTCGCTGGACGAGACGCTGGAGCTGGAGCAGGCTGTGCAGGAAGCCGTAGACATGACCAATCCCGACGAGACCCTCATCGTTGTCACCTCCGACCACGCCCATCCGCTGACCATCTCCGGCTATCCCGGCCGAGGCACCCCCATCCTGGGACTCAACCAACACGACACTGATGTGAATGGGGTGAAGTACGCCACTCTGAACTATGCCGTGGGCACGGAGCAGTATCTGGACGGAACTGGCCAGCGTTACGACATCTCCGATAAGATCGAAAAGGAGGGTGAGTGTGGGCTCCTCTATAACTAACTTTACTTCATTTTTAACCCTGTTACCTTTTCTCCTTCCAGGCTTCGTTCATCCCAGCTACATCCATGGCAACATTGGCGTGCATGCTGGCGAGGATGTGGGCGTCTTTGCCACCGGCCCCCAGAGCCACCTCTTCTCCGGAGTCATGCAGCAGAGCACCATTCCCCACATGATGGCCTATGCCGGCTGCATTGGCGATGGCCCCACTCTCTGCGACACTCAATAATGGCTAGGCGATCCATTCGAAAGAATGGTTAAAATATAGAGTATTTAAAAAGCACTCTCCCGGCTCTGGCTTTGGTTCTTGGGGGGCACTTGCGAGAAATCAATAATCAAATTGACTCTACTCCCATAATTTATTGCATCTGTCCAGCCCGACTGTCTGCCGAATTGACTTCAATTAAAAACGCATCAGCCAGACACGGTCGCACTTGCAGATACAGATACAGACAGAGATACAGAGACAGATACAGAGACAGATACAGAGACAGATACAGAGACAGATACAGACCGAGATACAGATACACATTGCGTTGAGCGATCACATCGATTTTTTTTCGCCAGCAGAGAGCTGTCAGTGCCGCATGTGGCGGCGAATAAATATGAATTCGCTGAATGTCAGGTTCAAGCGCTGCTGGCATGGCCAGTGGCTGGGGATATATCGGATCGGCATATAGACTCCCACACACGCATGTGGAGCAGCTCCTTCACTCGCAATCGCCGACTTTGACTTGCAATTGTTTTGCTTGTTGTTTGGTTACTCATTCCACAGAATTTATTTAAATGCGCTTGACATGAAGTGAGGCGAAGGCGCAGCTTCCAAACAATTAAGCTTAATTTTTATTGTACAGCTTACGCAATTAAGGATCGTTTTGCCAAGGCATTGTCCTTGCCCCAGCAGCATTAACAACTTCATAACTCTTGGCACGCACAAAAAAGAAACATTGGAAAAAATATGCATTAATCTTTAATTTATTCAGAAATTGCTGAGCATTCAGTGTTAAAAAGTGGATTGGAAATAATTCAAATAAATTTTATCTGTGCATATAGTAAATGGTCTTTTTATATAACAGATTAATTTATTATTTCTTTACTGAACAATATTCATTTCATATAAAATACCGATATAATCCAGCTAAGAAATATATACGTTTTTTTAATTTTATTTTATTTGTTATTTTAAATTTCTAAACCAAAGATAGGTATACCCTTTATTTTTTCAATAATAAATATAGGAAACTAGAGCAAAACTTACCTTAATGTTTAATTTAGCTCTTAAATCAAAAACCTGTTATATAAAATAAACTTTAAAAATGCTTATTTAAATGCTGTTATTCTATTAATTTGTAACACATTGACTTTAGCCCGACCTCAAAAAAACTCTTTAGAAATTCAAGCCAGGTAAATTTCAAGAGATAAACATAAAATAAATAAATTCATAGCCTTTATTTTCTAGGTAAATGCAGCAAAAGAAAAGTAAAGATTTCTTACATATTTAATGTTTCGATAATTGATTTGAAAAAACATTTAAAAAGGCATTTAAAAAGGCCTTAAATGCTCGTATTTAATTTATTTGTATTTTTGTTGGCCAATTCTAACACCTTAACTTCAGGTAGACTTCAAATAAATTCTATAGAAATTCACAGTAGGTAAATTTCAAGAGATAAACATTTAAGCATTAAGTTCATAGTCTTTATTTTCTAGGTTAAGGCAGCGAAAGAAAAGAAACATTTTCTTAAATATGTAGTTTTATATTATGTCTATTATTAAAACAACTTTTTAAATTTATATTTTATTTGCAATTTGAAAACCTTTACTTTACATAGACTCCAAACAAATTCTATAGAAATTCACAGTAGGCAAATTTCAAGAGATAAACACTTAAGAATTAAGTTCGACTCGTGCCTGGTCGCTTCCCTGGCCCGGCTTCCTTTGAATCTATTTTGGCTGCTCTTTTTCGCACAAAAACTTCCCGAAATATTTGCTTGTTTGGCAGCGTTTTGTTGGCTCAGCGAAAAGTGGAAGCACTCAGGGGTTCGAGGCGGTCGCAAAATGCAAATCGCTGGTCGGCAGCGCCGCTTGTCGGCTTCGTTTCGCGATCCTAAAATCGCAGCCGGCTGCCAAGCGCTAACAGCGAGCTAACTCGCTCTGTTAACTTGGCCGAGTCTCAGTCGCAGTCCGAGTTCCCAATCTGTCGCGACAGCCAACGCGTGTGCGGATCAGATCAGTCTTTGGGCCAGCTTGACGCTAATTTCTGCTGACTGCTAACTGCTAACTAACTGCTAACTGCAGCTCGCATCCCTAAGTGCGCGTGTGTATCTTTGTATCTCGACGCGAATTGGGGGCCACTGGATAGTCGGTGACAGGTGAGAATGCGGGTTAGATAACTACATACGGAAAACCATAACCAAATCCAGTTCGAACTGCAGTGTTGAAATGGTAATTTAATGCGTGGATTGGCGGGAAATCAATATCAGATGGATTTGCGGTTAACGAGTGCGCCCACAGGAAAAAACAACAACAGGTGGAAGCCACAGCGACAGCTATCAGTTCGCACTTGCTAATTTATCAGGCTCGGCACACACTCGGCAGAGTAAACAGTCAATTAGAGACTAGTATCTGCGACTTTTCACTTGATCCCCCTAGATTATGGCCTTAAATATTTGGTCTACTTCGGGCATTCACTACAAGCCGCTTGCAGATAAAGAGCTGTCAAAGGTAATCCCCGAGAAAAGCTCCAGCTAGGCTCTTTCTTGGCGAAAATTCGGCCAAACATTTATCACAGATCTTTTTCGGTTAAACTTGCATTTTTCATATAAAAACGCACTAGAAAGTCTGGATGTGCCAGTTCGGGCCAAGATCAGGTCTGGCCAAAAAGCGCTGCCGGCAGTTCGTGGGTGCCGCCAAGCAGATGCAGATGCAGATGCCTTCACCAGATACAGATGGTCTAGTCACGGCATCCGACACGATGCATTTCACCCAAAAACCAGGGAAAACATAAAGGAAGAAAAGGAAGGCAGGCACGAATGCAATCGATCAGAGTGCACGAGTATCCGAATCCAAATAGACAACCTGGGGATTGCGTCTTATTTTCGATCTGCTGCAGCTGGCATTCCTCGGGCGGTGTTTACTTTCGGCATTAGCCACTGACGGAGGAACATGTTATTCTAGTTCGCGTTCTGTGTATATTTTGCTCCACTGACCGTGAACTTGAGCAAATGGATTGCCTCCCAATGCACTCTCCGTTTGAACCCCTGAAAGGGGTCGGATATTACAACGCAAAAAAGGTATATGATATGCTAATTCTACTAGGCCTTAAGGTTAACCAGAATGCGGACAGGAAGCGCCGTTTTAAATGGGAAGTCGAGCAATCTGTAACGAAGCACCCAGTCGGAGGGTATTTGAATCTCTGATAATCCCATAAATTTGTCAGTTCTCATCTTTTCAAACACGCAATCCGGTCCAGTTCCGGCACCTCCCCCTCCCACAAAGACAAACAAAAACAAACTCACACACCTGACGAAGGTGAGGTGAGCCAGTGAGTGAATGAGCGTGTCATGGAGCTACTGGTCTTGTCCAGGTGATGTCATGTCTATCTCTGTTTGCGGGATGGCTGTGAAGCACACACACAAGGCGGTAACTTTAGACTTCAATCTCTAAGAGGTAATGCCTGCCCTGCCTTGCTTTACTTTCGATCGTTGATCTAATTTGCATTTACATAATTCTCAGAGACTTTACGACTTGATAAGTGTCTTCAAAGGCCTACAATATTTGCATAATCAATGATTCGAACCGCTCTTAAATGTTTCATTTGCATATGGCTTAGCCAGTCCCCACTGTACGGGGGAACGTGACGCTGTCATTAGGCAAAGCGCCATTTAAATGGATTGGCCTGGGTAACAACACAAAACTCGAAAAGCGGCAATTAAAATGTAAATTGCATCACAAGCAGTTTACATTCTGCCGTCAATTGCTCCTCGTCATCGTTTCGTTCTGATATATGGCGCATACGCAATGTTAGCCGAGTACCTCGCCGGCTAAGGTTATTTATATTTATATGTTGAATGCACATTTATTCATTTGCAATTGACACGCTTCGGGCATAGGTATCGCCTGGTTCCGATCTTAGCATATTTTCTTAATTGATTCGAATGGTTATTACGGGGTATTACGATTATTACAATGTCCCGCCGGAGGGGCATGCCGTAAATGCTAGAACACACCCACGCTTCCAGCCAGCTCGGCAATCAACTCTGACCTTTTGGCAGGTGATGAATGCACACTTTTTTAATCGCCATTTAATGGGAAATACGATCCGCTGCTATGTGACAGTGGCTGCCATCGATTTTGATTTATGGCGACTACTATTGGTGGCTTCCAATCAGTCAGCGCCATTCAATGGCGCTAAATGGAAAATGCACTTGGCTGTCATCGCATTGACTAATGACGTCACCTCCGATTATCATTGCCAGAGTCGAGTGCAGCCGCCGCAAACACGGATCTGTGTGACGTCACAGTGGAGTGGAGTGCTCTGGAGCTTGCTTGGTCATATTTGCTTTCCCATTCAGCCTTAAGATGTAAGTATCTTGTATTTACCTGCGGCCCATTAGCAGTTCGCACCTCGGGTGGCGTCTGCGGCTGCGGCTGCCTATTGTTACTTTCAATTATGCAACGAGTGCTAATTGAACTTGGAAACCAAAGTGAAACGCCCGAGTCCAGAAAGTGACAGCCCGGACAGGTCCGATACAGATAGATAGAGCGGATAAAGCCATAAAAGTTCATGAATGAATCGCTGAGTTAGTTGACGTAGGCAAAACAGTGGAAATTGCTTATCCACGAGATATTTTGTATTCAGACTCTGTATGGGTCCGAAGTTCAGGGCTTTTGAAACTGTGGTTTGCGATTACATTTCAGGTTTTTGTTTTCCTTTCAGCAATAAAATTAAAAATTGATAATTGGTTGTAAAGAAAATAGTTAAACGTTGAAAATCGAATATAATTTATTGTTAAGTATATAAGTAAACATTGAACAACCAATTTAAAATAATTACTTGGGGGGAATTCCATTCCTAATTAATTTGCACAAAGTTTAATGACTCTTCTTATAACAAAATTATATTCTTATCAGCTTTAAATCATATTTTTTGGAATTAATGGGAGCTCAACTAATGGAAAGACTTTATTTATACGAATTTCTTAAATGTTTCCCAGTTTAATGTAACTTATATAGGTAATTAATTCAACCTTTTCGATGACTTAACTTAACTATGAAGGGTACTAGTATTAAGTATTATTAAATATATTAAGCTTTAATTAATAGGGTAATTTTATAAAATAACTTCTAAAATGTTTAATAGGACTTATTTAAGTTATTAGTTCGACCAGTTCTAGTAATTAACTTGGATATTTTTTTAGGTATAAAGTAACCTTTCTTATTCGTCATATTAAGGGCTTTAATGTACAATTAATTACTGTAAGCCAAAGTAAACATTTTTCCATCAATTCACAGACTCTTCCCCAGCCAAATATCACCCATTTGTGGCTATTTTAATTTAAATATTTCGCCTGTCAATTAATTTATGGGATACTTAGTTTAGGTGCGCTTCTGCCTCTTGCTTTTTTTTTCGGGGGGCCCTGCCTTAATTTTTATTTGGGAGAGCAATTAATTTATGATGACATATCACCCATTAACATCACACAAAGTTTTTGGGCTAACTGCGCAAAATAATGGAACGAACCCCAACTATGAGTATGAGTACATGGCAATTGTGGCGACATTGTTGAGCGGTGGCGAAGCGTCAAAGAGGTGGATCGTGGCTTGGACTTTCGTTGGGGGGCACGTCATAGCTATATCTATTCCTATTTGTATATCTATATCCGAGCGTGTAGCTGAATGGCATCGCAATGAATCAGTTTTTGGGCAATACAAAGCCGGCCGAGTGCCCCGTCATCGCGAGCCGTGCAGACGTTGACACTGACTGAGTGTCACTGACATTGGATGAGGCCGCAATAAAATCGTATAGCTGCGAATCAACATACCATGTATCTAGCAGATACAGCATGTATCTCTGTAGCTGTATCTGTATCTGTAACCATCGCACGCCAAGTGATTCGCACTTGGCATTGACAATGACTTTTCGGGCAGAGACATCCGCGAAAGCGGCAATTGCCGCAGCACGAACATCAAGCGGTCGAGCTTTGGGTTAAGGGCGACTCTCTCGGGCAGCTTATTAACCCAATTAACCCATCAGGAATTTCGGTGAAGAATATATATTATATATTATATATAGAGAGAGGTAGCAGGTAGCTTATATTTGCTTTCTAAACTTGATCGAAAGGCATTCTAAAAACGAAAAGTAAAAGTAATTGCCACGGCGCACTCAAAATGCCATCTGTTCTAAATGAAAACTATTTTGGCAGACCCGAAAACGAAAACACTTCGCTTAAGATCTTAGTTTATGGCAAATAAACGGCCAGCAAATAGCATTCAGTCAGCTGTGAGGGGAATTTCAAAAGAATTCTCGCCTTAGGCCGTAATTTGCTACCTTTTTCGGTTGATTGGCGTACAGAGGAAAGTGCCAAGAGAGATTCGTCATGCGAATCAGAGGCAGAATTAGAACCGAGTCGGCTATGAATAGATACAGATACAGCAGATACTGATCCCCGGGTGACACCCACTCTGCTCCAGACAGACAAGCCGCTTGTATAACCCTCGGAGTCGGACTCGGACTCGGTCTGGGATTCGGGTTCAGATTGTCTCGTAACGAGATGGCGGGGCCAAAAGCGATGCCAAATCCAGGCTGACGAGATCGCGGATCGCAGATACCAGACTTGTCCCACTGGCCTGCTCGGTGCCCAAGAGACCGTAGGCGGTCGAATATGGGCCACGCCGTATCGAAGGCAGCACCACTCTCAATATAATTAAAACATTTGTCGCGAGCACAGGCCGGGCAATTAATAATAAGTACGATCGAACACATGTCCGCCAGTGCAAATCCCGGGCAATTACACGGGGGAACGGGGAGTTCAACTCCCGCCCCAGCTTTGGAATTGGTTTTCTCATACTCTTTACTGTTTTTTATTTATTCTCTTCTTTAACAACCATCCATGTGTTGTGTTTCCAATATAAATGTCAAAATTAATTGACGTCATTAATATTATGCATATCTCGGGTTGTATCTAAACTGGTATTTTATGCATTATTATTGTCTTTTCATTTACTTTTCTCAACAATTTATTAATATGATTAATATATTAATTTATATTCGCTGCGAAATATGATGAGCTGTTGATGTCACTCATCATTATTAAAGACTGCAGATATCTTTTATAATTTTATTTTATTAGAGGTTAAAAAAATGTTTTAATTATAAATTAATTTTAATATTTATGTTTCAAGTAATTGTATAAATACAACTAATCTTTGACGAACAAAAAAAGCAGCAAATCAGCCCATAAAATATTTAATTGTTTAGTACCCGTGGCTGATTAGTTTATTAATCAGAACAGTAATTGTAAAAAATGTGAATTTGTGAATATTGCCATGGCATGATTTCCAATATTTAAATACTCAGAAATAATAATTACAGTATTATGAAATCATAAAGAATATGAACTTTCAATGTTATTACACTCCATAAAGAGGTTTACCCAGAAAAAGAGAGTACGATTTTTTTCAAAACCATTTCAGATCACTTTTCTGAGAAGAGACTTTCCTTGAAATCAACATCTATTCAAATCGAGTATTTTCTGCATCATTTATTTATCTTTTCAACAGCTTTAAGTCCCTTTACTTTGTCTTTGAATTTGTAATTTATAATGACAAGACAAAGTAAGTTAAACGGATAATAAATCAATAATAATATGGGTTTAATTACTTATCTTATGTCAAATATAGTTCTATAGTTTATAGACCAAAAACTAATAGAAAATTTATTTACGTTTATTAAATTCTAAAAAAAGCGTTTACTATGCAATTAAAATCTATAATAGTGTCGGTATAAATTTGAGGACAAGTAAACCTTAAATCACAAAAAGAAAAAATCAGCTTCAAGAAATGTCTAAGAAAATATGTTGTTCTTGGTGCTATGTCCGCCCATGCATCCAATTGCATTCCCTGTATAAAAGTAAGTTTATTATTTTTGAGCTGATTCTACATGCCAATGTAATCAATAAATATGTCTTTGCTGTCTTAATCAATATAGATCAAAAATTCCTATACAAATATTTTTTCCTTAACTATTACTCATTTGTTTAGAATGATCTGTGAATCGCATCATTTCCCCTGTATCTCCTATATAATATAGTATTTAGATATGCCAAAATTGACGTCATTAATCCGTGGGGGCGTATGCGGCATAGCTTGGATTATATAACGCAGAAAACTATTACGAGGGCCCCGGCTTGTAAACATCCCAAACTGTCTATTTTGCTCACTGTTTTACGAGCTGCTCGGTTTATTTTGGTTCGGTTCCCTTTGCTGCAACAATCTAGGAACTTGATGGCGAGGCATTTAACTTAAGTGCCAGCCCAGCCGCAGAGCGAAAATTAAACGGCAAACAAAGCGGCCACAATAAACACACAAGACCGCGCCGGCGACCATAAATCAGCGCCGAGGAAAGCGCCCATTAAAAAGCGTCCACTCGCTGGTGGAGCCCGGCAGTAGAGCTAACAGTGCTTAGAATAACAGAGAGCGCGCTGCTATCAGCAAGTAAGCCCAACAGCGACCCCTACGATTCCCAACTGGTTCTGGCGCTGGCCGAGTGGTAGGCCGCTCGCTGATAGGCGTCAATTGCGAGAGGTGAAGATTGGGCTAGGTCTCGCTATACAATGCTTGAGGGCCTTGTTCTCCCAACCAATATGTTACGACTTACGGAACAGCCTTGAGAAAATCTGATCTCGCAATTGGTTTTATAATTTATATATATTCTAGTTAGCTCTCCAAGTTATGGCTTTTCGATAATAAATGTGCACACAATGATTGACAAACCGCCTAATTAGGAGACCCGTGCTGATGTCTGTCAAGTACAATAATTACTAATCACTGCAAACATCCCAAAAAAAAACGGCAGTAATACGAGGTGTGTGTGGGAGCACTCGAGTGCAACTTTTTAGGGGTACACCTGCACTGCGGCTAATAAGACGCCTAAATATAGAAGCTTACACATGGCAGCAGCCCGAGAATTGAATCGCTGGCGATGAGCCGATGAGCGAATTATTAATTATCAACAATGGGCAAAGGCAGAAACAACACTAAAGAAAAACAATTTCATTCCGTGTATCTCTCTCGGCCAGCTGGGTGGAAACAATGCAAATACGTAAGCAGATCGATACGTAACAGGCGAAAAATCCAAATATCTAGCTTTATTTGCTTTTCGATCTTTAATAAACATGGCAGGCATAAACAGGGAAATATTTGGAATATAATGCGCAGCGAACAGGTGATAGAAACAGGTGATTCCGGGCAGATATGAGTTCTACTGTGACCAGGATAAGTAATAATCCCTGAAGCACACAACTCAAGGCCTCAATCCAAAATCCATTTTCGATTAGCAGCATTTACCCCGAAATTATAGTGTAAATTATGCTCTGCTCGGCTGGCGATTATCAGAAATACACACATAAATATCCTCCAGCCAGCGGTGAGTGTTCCAAACTCATTAAACAATGGCGTGGGTCAAGAGTGTTTGCTAATGTTTTAAAATTAGCCGCTTGGCCGCTTGGCTGGCTTTCCAATCGCCCGTGAAATAACTCTTATAAATAGCCAAATAGCCAACTAGCCCGTATTGGATCGTATAATCGCTGATATGATTCGATATAAAAGCCAAATAAATCGAGATCGTAAACTGTAACTGCACACAATGGAAAGGCGCAATAAAACCCACAACGGAGGTGTGGAACTGCACCCGGAAATAAATCTGGAATCGAAGCCGATCAATAAATTGGCTAACAAGCAGCTGCTGCTGCTGTGCCGGCCGAGAGCCACAATAAACCAATTGTCAAACTGTCAAATTCCAAGCACTTGGTCTGCACTCGCATAAATAAAATTCTAAGGCGAATAAACAATTGCCGCGGCATTAAATATGCCCAACACCTCTCTCTCTCCTATTGTTTATTTGTTAATATAATAATTCGCTTTCAATGTCAAATAGCATTTAAATTGCATAAAACAAAACAAACGCCCTGCACTTGAGGCCCGACAATTGGTGGAATAATTGAAACGAATCGACTATTTGAAATATTAAACAAAAATATGCCAAAAAAAATAAAAGTATGTAGATGTCTTTTATTGCCCGCTGACCTCTTCCCCCATCGATGTGCTGTTTGTGGCTGCCGACGCTGTCCAAATTACACACTGAAATGAATTAAATTCCACTTCCCCCCATGACTGGTGACAAGTCGGATCGATTTCGTCACTGGAACTTGACCAGCATTCCCCGGAATCGAGCTGATGCGAATATTGCGTGCCAAACGGCGGCGGAGACCTTGAAGACACATTGATCAAAAAAAAAAAAAAGAGAAAAATTCCTGGCATACCTAAGCGAAAATTCCGTGTAATTGTGAAAACATCCAAAGCCAAACAGAGACCTCTATATCGAGTGCAATTCACGGGAACCGTGCCGAAAAATATTCGCTGAATCGATCTGATCAAGGTTGCAGTTTCAGCTGGTGACCCCGAGGAGGCCGAAATTCCTTCGGGCTTACACTCCATTAATTCAATTTCCCCCGGCAAACAAGTTCAACATTCCCATTCGCCATTGCACATAAACAAAGACAGACCGTAAAAATAAATACACTTTTTTAATGATCAGCAAATTGATTATGGATGGCTGAAAATGCCTTGGAAACCCTCAATGAATTCTGCCAAATATTTATGCATTCTTTCGGGGTATATTTACTTAGCAATTCATTCGTTTCGGAAACGATTAACCACAGTTATTAAATTCTGTAAATAGCCTCTGGAATGGCAAAAGAAATTTCTATATATATTTATGAATGCGAAGTGGAATCTCTAGAGACAGGGCGGGTGCTGATTAAAATTCCGATCGCCAACTTCCTAGACAATAGCGAGGCTTTCATGTGGGGAATCTCCCGATTTATGGCCATAGTTTCCACACTTTTAGGTCGCTTCGCAGCCCACTTATCGCTGGGTTGGCGCTATGACGAAACCCCATGAATCTGTCCCCAAAATTTGAACAATGTAAATCGTATCGATAACATCCGCGATAAGGAAGTTACATGGCAGGTGGGATTGGCATTGGTTAGTGCTGTTCTTGAACTACTTTCCTGAGTGTCGAATCGGTCTTCCGCCTCGTCCGATTCCAGGTACAAAGCCAATAATATGACATAAAGGCTTCGGAATGCCAGCAATCTATCGGAGCGTACGAGTGCGTACAGCCGGAATATCAATAAAAAACGCCTTTTGGCCACAAAATAGCTACGAGCATCGGTCGCGCACAAATAATGCTGATCAGGGGCCAATTAAATGGTGGCATAATTATGTATAAATACTCGCTAATTGATTGCCCAGCTCAAGTCAGGCATTCGCGATGATAAGGCAGGCACTCGGGCGTGTTTAATGACTTCATTATTACCTGGCCAGAGATTGTCATCAGTCTCTCACGTCGATAGTTCACATGAATGGAACATTACACATTCCGAGTGACGAGTGACGGAGTGCAGTTGTCGTGCTGTCACCAGAGTTAGTCAGTCAGTATTAAAACCGAAAATTAGAATTAAAATATTCCAAGATTACTCATGGCATTCGCATTCCCCTCAGATAAGATAGCTTTTATAGAGTTATAGTATAGAAGTTCCTATTGCAAATCTTTGTCTTATCTACGACATCCCTGACATTCTTTTTTCACATTTCTTATCCAAGGCCTGTCAGCTTAGCGGGATTATGAGCTAATGGACAGGGAGAAAGGGAAATTACCCAAAAATAACCGCTTTTGGCGACACATTCGCTCTGGTTTCCATCCATCTCTTTGTCCGCGCTCGACCAGAGATCGTAATTTGGCTCGGAGCGGACAGAAATCGGTCGTAAAACTCAAGTTTAATGCCATGCAAATCGCGTCGGGCGACGGAGCGACTTAATGTCGTCTGATAGCTTTATTTCACACATCGAGGCCCGGACTTGTGGCCCATTCAGCCAGCGGGATTGGCTTTCCCAATATATTTTGGCTTATTTCTAATGTGATTCACTGCATAGTTTCCAATATTAAGAGCTAATAAATAGGAAGTGTTGTGAATCATTTTTGTTAGGAGCTATTTGGATTAGTTTACCCCCCGACTCCATGGGCCTCTCATCGATAAACAAATAAAGGTTGTTTGTTTTCTGCGTAATGGAAATGCTCGAATTGGATCATCATCCGGGTGAGGATGACGAAGCCAGTTAACTGGGAGACAATTTGCAATTGCAAAGCTCTTAATGATAATTGCTGAAACAGATTAGCGATGATCACATGCCCCAAACGAGGGAGATATGTCCCGGGAAATCAGAGCAGATGCCATTGATTTGATATCAATATCAATATCAATTTCGCACACTGCGCTTTGCCAAAATAAAGACATGCCTGGGCCAATTTAATTTGATTCGATTATGGTATGGTTTGGAGGCCTTGAACCCGAATTGGGCCCAATTATCATACCGTAATGTCTTATCAATTTGGGGGCCAGATAAGAGCAAACAATAACAAACTGCGCACGAAAAATTGGCCGAGGAATGTGGTTCGAGATGATCTTCAACCTCGCTGAGGTTCCGATGTGCAAATTGAGATATCCACCCACATACTTTCCCACAGAAGCTGCTTTCATTCCGCCGCCAGTTGCCAAATTCGGGCAAACACTTTGCCCCCGAAATACCTTGAGATTCGGTACGTTCTGTTGGCCCATCAGATACGGCTGCCCATGACGTATACGCCCCAGTGGCAGTAAGAGTAACAGCGGGAGAGCGAGCCAGCCAGCGCTTTCTTCATCCCTCCCTTTCAGCCCACCTACGCTGTGGATCGAGCAGAGCAGAGCAGAGCAGCTCTGCTAGAAGCAGCAGCAGCAGCAGCAGCAGCAGCAGCAGCAGCAGCAGCAGCGGCAGCGGCCGCAACAATAACAGAAGCAGCTACGTTATGTGGTGGCCCATAATTCTAACTGAATTCAGTCAGCAGCGAGCCGCGATCGGAGTAGGAACAGCGCGATAAGGAAATTAAATAAAACTAAATTCGTACCAAATTCGAACCCAAAAAGAACGCAAAAGAAAACCCAAAGCAAAAACCCATTATTGGCCATAAAGTGCGGAATTGTGCAAACTTATCAAAATGTTAGTATTGCGTGCGGGGTAAAAGATTCCCGAGTGGAGTGGCCGCCAGTTCTGTTTACCAGACTTGCTGTGTCAGCAAGCAGGAGATATTGTTTGGAGTTCAGTTTCCAAACAAAGTTGAGCGATTTATACGAGCTTGGCTTGGACAAATATTTGTTTCCCGAAATAGAGCTTCGTCAGAGAACTCAAAGGCACCACCAACTACAATTCAATTAAATTCACGCCAAAACTTTATTGGCAATTAATTATCAGCCCGAAACTTTCAAATTAATTATCACTAAATTAAAAACGGGTTCAGCATTAGCAAAAAAAATTTAAAAAAAAAAACGAAGGGGTGGGGAGAATGTTTGAACACCTTTGAGAGACCTTTGTGTGTTTGGCCACAGCCAGAAAGTATCTTTGGTTAATTAAATTCCTGACGAAAATACGAACCGAGCAGGCGAAACAGGAAAATCTATTTGCAATTTGCATTTATTTATGAAACCTCGGCTTAGCGTTGTGCTCTCAATGATAAACAAGTTTCAGCTTCAGAATCAGAATCAGAATCAGAACCAAACAAATAACGTATTAAAACGCCAAAAAACATGAAATAAAGGGGCGCTTCCTCACTCTCAACTTATTCTTCGGACTTTTCGCTTTTCGTTTGGCTTGGTGTGTGCGCAAATTTGAATTCGTTGCCGAATCGAAAATACAAAAACAGAATGGCCAGAAAGTGGGGGAAAAGAAACGTTTGTCGTTTAGACCGCGGTGGACAGGGTTCGTGGATCGGCCAACTAATCGGAGCTGGCGTCATCGCAATATATATAGCGGGGCTAACTGTTAACTGTTCTGCCAAAGAATTTCTGATGAGGACCACAGCCCGTAGACCGTAGCCCGTATCCGAGAGATGTACAAATTAATTATCCCAACCGAACGAACGGGTTATCACTCATTTGCCTAATTTTTTGGCCATGTTGCACGGGTCGTATGCGCGATGTGCGGAATTTCGTGACGGGCTAATTGCTGACAAATCGCTGAACGCTTATCTAGATTCATTTATATTACGATAAGCATAGAGTAAATATTTGAATAATCGAGAATTCCTCGTTTTGCCCCGCTTTAGTTGCTGCTGAGAAGTCGCCATGACGATCAAGAGCGCCCAGCTGATGGGCCTCCTGGCCCTGCTAATGGGCGTGGCCAGCGCCTTCGATCACACCCTGAAACAGGACTATCCGGGTCCCTACTGCGCCCAGCGGAACACCTGCTGCAAGGAGCGCCACGACGGCTGCTCGCTGCCCATCTCCAGTGAGTATATATTATAGGAATCCAGCAAAGAAATTTCACAGAGACTAGTCATTAATTCCAATTTCGTCATTATGGTAATAAAAGTCTGGGGTTCTGTTGAAGTAATAAGAATAAAGAGATTCTTTAAAATATAGAGAAATTCCTCAAAATGCTTACCCCTTTAAATATTTGATGTACGAATTGTTCTTAAATGATGTACATTTTGGTCTTAGTTAAAAACTTAATAATATTCTCAATATGAGTATTTATGTTCCTAAAAATTTTACAGAAAATGAGTAAAACTAATCTCAAAGTAAGAATAAATGGACTTATTTGACTACACATTTTCTCATTTTAAATAAATTTTTCCAACAAAATTCTCTATGTGTAGAAATTATTTGAATCTAAGAATTATATTTTAATTTCATAAGGAAATGGAATAGATCTTCTGTAGCTCCAAGTCCCCAATGCCTAGGTTCAAAATTAATACTTTAAAATTATGTTTTGGTAATAAATAATTTATGAATTTACGCTAGACTTAAATTGTTAAATAAATAAATAAAAATTGATGAATTTAGTACTAAATTATATACATCCTCCCTGATTTTCCTATATTTTTTAAACGCCTTTAAACTCACCTGATTCCTTCATCTGATGCAGCCACTCTCTGCTACTGCGATGAGTTCTGCGATCGCAACGATGCCAGCGACTGCTGTCCCGACTACCGCTCCTTCTGCTTCGGCGAGGCCGATCCCATCGTCACCTGCCTGCACCGCGGCACCTACTTCACCAAGTTCAATAGCACGTGGGACAACTGCAACGAGTGCCGCTGCCTGGACGGCGGACGGGTGCAGTGCGACACGGAGCTCTGCCTGACCGACGACGAGCTCATCAACGGCGTGAACTCCATCCACCACCTGGGCTGGTCCGCTCGCAAGTACGACCAGTGGTGGGGACGCAAGTACGCCGAGGGACTGCGCCTGCGTCTGGGCACCAAGGAGCCCACGTACCGCGTGAAGGCCATGTCCCGGCTGACCAATCCCACCGACGGCCTGCCCTCCGCCTTCAATGCGGTGGACAAGTGGTCCAGCTACATCTCGGAGGTGCCCGACCAGGGCTGGTGCGGCTCCTCCTGGGTGCTGTCCACCACCTCGGTGGCCAGTGATCGCTTCGCCATCCAGAGCAAGGGCAAGGAGGCCGTCCAGCTATCGCCGCAGAACATACTCTCGTGCACGCGCCGCCAGCAGGGCTGCGAGGGCGGCCACCTGGACGCCGCCTGGCGCTACCTGCACAAGAAGGGCGTGGTCGACGAGAGCTGCTACCCGTACACCCAGCACCGCGACACCTGCAAGATCCGCCACAACAGCCGCTCGCTGAGGGCCAATGGCTGCCGCCCGGCCAGCAATGTGGATCGCGATAGCTTCTATACCGTGGGCCCAGCTTATAGCCTTAATCGGGAGGCCGACATCATGGCCGAGATCTATCACTCCGGCCCCGTCCAGGCCACCATGCGTGTGTACCGCGACTTCTTCTCGTACTCGGGTGGGATCTACCGTCAGACGGCAGCCAACAGGGGATCCCCCACCGGATTCCACTCGGTCAAGCTGGTGGGCTGGGGAGAGGAGCACAACGGCGACAAGTACTGGGTGAGTTTGGACTCGACTTTAAGAAGTTGGATAGGTGAATAATAAACCCTTCCTTAGATCGCGGCCAACTCGTGGGGCCCGTGGTGGGGCGAGCGCGGCTACTTCCGCATCCTGCGCGGCAGCAACGAGTGCGGCATCGAGGACTACGTCCTGGCTTCGTGGCCCTACGTCTACAATTACTACAACGTGAAGTCGGCGAAATAGGACCTGGCAGTCGCCCCGCCCAGAGCAATCTCGAGCTAACGAAAGCAAATTTATCTCATGCTTCAAAATTTTCCATTCTCTATATGGCACTCAAAGTGAATTAGGCGCTTCTACCTGTAATGTTTATGCTTAGAACCTAGTGACTAAAATGATTAGCTTTAAGTGGCGCGAACGCACAGTTAACTGCCTCCCTAACCCTAACCACCTCGACCTTCACTCCACTCTCACCCAACCTACTACCACTAACTGGACTCGAAGCAACACGAAACTGCCACATAACCACCACCACCGCCACGCTCCATCCCCGGGATACTGCCACCGCCACCCAGCCACCCAGCCACCCGCAGCGCATGTGATTGACGGAATGAAGAGTATTGGATCGGCGAGAGTCTGTAGGATATTGTAAATGGAAGCCAAGTTAACTGATTGATAGACCGATGCAACCTGTTCGGCTTATATATTTTTAATAAACGAATTACTTTACATGTTATCCACGACGAGTTTCAATAGGTTTCCCCATTCGTTTAGGCCACAAATCTGGATCCGTTTGATCTTAACTTTAATTGTAATACATATTCATACGAGGCGCATTCGATAATCGTGTATAAGAGTGTATAATTTCTTGTTTAACAATATTTTCACATTATTTTGTAGGATAGGATAGGGTAGGGTAGGGTAGGCAGGGGGTTAAGTATACTAAATAAATGAGGAAAGCAATCAAGAATGTTTTTACTTTGCACTTACGAATACGAAATCGAAATCAAATAGACAAAACAAAGGTCAGCAAGCACTCTCAACCATGGAATTTCAGCGTTTCTCACACAGGCAATTTGGATACTCTCGCCGAGAGCTAGGGGTTAACTCGAGGCATGCAGGATGTGTCCGATTTCGGGCTAATTGAGGGTAATGCCCGCAAAGGATACCTCCAGCGTGGAGTCGTTGGACTCCATTCGACTGCGTATGTGCGCCAGGGTGTTCTTGTAATGGCTCTCGATCTGTTTGGTCTCCTCGCTGGGCTCCAGGTTGGGCAGCTCCTCGTTGACCTTAGCAATTAGCTGAAAAAATCCAGATTTAATTAGACTTCAAACTAGATTTTATTATTATTAATTACCTGGTTCAGCATGGCCACCGTGATCAGCGAGTTGCCGCGCTCAAAGTAAAAGAGATAGTGATTCAGCAGCTCCACATACAGCTGCACCTGCACGCCCGTGTCCAGGCACTGCGAGGCAATGCGAGCGCCCTTCTTCAGGCAGTCCAGCGTGCGCTTCTCATCGCGCATCTCCTCGCCGTTTTGCCTAAGAAGTATTTATTATTAATTAATATTTTATATTGATTATTATTCACTTACTTTCCGCTCCAAAAGAGCGCCGCACAGGCCACCACCCCGCGACATTGGTCCGGCTTTTTCAGCAACTTTGAGGCGGCCAGCGCACAGTTGGTCCTCAGCGGCTCGGCATTCTCCTCGCCAAAGCAGGACATTTGCTCGAAGGTGGACATAATGAGGGTGATGGCTGCCAGCTGGGCCTTCGAGTCGGAAATCTCGTCCTCGTACAGGGAGAAGGCCTGCGTCATGAACTCGTACGCCACCGTCTCGTGGTTCGTGTAGCCAATCTCGCCGATCACCAGGGCACCCTGCAGATACAGACGCAACGCCAGGTCGGCCAGATCGGCCTTGGCCAGGGCACTAATGGTGCTGTGGCAATACTGCACGATCTTCTGGCACTTCTTGTCCCAGTTCTCGTCCTGCTCGGCGATGGCCTTGTACTTGAAGGACAGCTGGTAGGCGGCAAAGACGAGCGGCGGCAGGACGTGCTTCAGCCGGGAGCCACCGCCATTGCCGAGATGCTTGCGGGCGGTCTGCAGCATTTTGTACTGCATGTCGGGCTCCTCAGAGCGCAGCAGGTGAATGAACCTAAAGAAGAGTGTTTAATAAGTAAGATTAAGTAAATAAGTAAGGTAAGTATTACCTTGCCACTACTCCCTGCTCCTCGGCAAACTCCTCAGCGTCTGGACTGCTGCTTCCTGCTGCTGCCGCTGCGTTGTCCTTGCTCGCCTCATCGTCCTTGATCAGCGGCGTGATGATGGTCAGCAGGCTGTCCGCCTGATCGGCCGTGGGCACCAGCGTCTCGTTGTCCAGGATATTCATCACCAGATACAGGGCCAGCGACTTGCGGGAGGTGTAGTCAAACTTTTCGAGCAGCGGGCAGAAGTTGTGCAGCTGGATGATGGTCAGGGCGTTGTTGTAGAAGTCAATGCAGATTCTCAGCAGGCGGGACAGCTCCTGGTTGACGGACAACAGGTGCGAGATGCTGCAAAGAAACTCAGGGAGTTAACAATTATCCTAATTATCCCAATTATCCCACTCACTTGTTCATGTTCATGCGCTGCAGTATTTGTGCGGTTGTGCCCAGCACCTTGTCCACGTAGTCCACGCGATCGGGGTAGACCTTTTGGGCCAGGCTCAGCAGGGCAACCTGCAGCGATATGGTGTCCTCCAAGGGCATGTCCATGCGGGTCTGCACAATGTTGGCCACCTGGACGCTGAATACCTCGAACAGCTCCACCTCGGCGGGTATGATGGCATCAATGGCATTGCCACTGGTCTGGAAAGGGCAGGATATTAAGTATTTGAGGAATAAGGAGGACTTTCTCCCTCGGATTACCTTGCCACTGCGCTGGTTGTAGGCCGCCAGGCGCTCGATCAGCGATATGATGATGTTCTTCACGTTCACCCCGGTCTCCAGCTGGGCGCAGGACTTGAGGAAGGGGTCCAGGGTCTGCAGGTGGAACTCGTCGGGGAACACCTGGATGATGCACTCCATGAGGTACTCCTGCGCTATGGCATCCCGGCAGCTGACCACCTGCTCCAGAATGCCCGGCAGTATCAGACGCTGGTAGGTCTCCAGCGTGGCCGACTCCAGCTGCGACAGGCGCACCAGGTTTGTGCCCACCAAGATCTTCAGCTCCTCGCGCTCCTTCTCCCGGCGGGTCTTCTCGCTGGAGTGACCCTGGTGCTGCATGCGCACCCACAGCTTGTTCATTTCGGCAAAGTTCGTCAGCACAAAGTCGATGGCGTCGTAGACGTTGCCCTCGTGCTCGTTCTCCGCCACCATCACGTCGGGCAGGATGTTGCGGGTGCACTGCAGCAGGTAGTTGCGCAGAAAGAGGCCCCTCAGCGGATGCTGCACGCCGCGACACATCTCCACCAGGTCCTTGAGGATGCTGCGCTTGAGCGTGGCGTCGTTCTTGATGTACACAATGCCCACCGTGATGAGCAGGTACAGGCGGGGCACAATGGTGTGCGAGTACTGGACCAGCTCGTACAGGTCCGTCTTCTTGTCGCTCTTCTCGCTGAGGTACAGCTCCAGGTGGCACAGCTCGTTGGTGACGGCCATGTCTGTAAGGAAAGATAAGGTTGCAGGCGGAACGGGAAACCGTGTGAAGCCATTGATACTCACACAGCTCGTAGTAGCTCTTGGGCGAGAGCAGGGAGGTCCGCAGCTCACTCAGCATTGTGCTGGCGCACTTGAGCGAGTCCAGCATGCGCTCCTTGTCCAGGAAGTGATTCATCTGGAAGGCCTGCTTGCGCGCCGCACCGATCGCCTCGCCAAGCAGCTTTTCCTGGTCATCCAAACCATTCGGCATGGTCTGGAACGAGACATAGCACACAAAGTTACTCTCTGACGCCGACATGGAGCGAGTGGTTTGGAGCACACAAGGCCGACAGCGACAGCTCGAGATAAGCCTTCTCCGCCGGAGGACCAATCGAGTTGCCGATGATAAGACGGTTTACGGACAGAGCGAGAAAGAGAGACAGAGAGCGGGCGCGGCAGACTGCACCCATTCCGTCCGAGACCTGCAGTCTGCGTGGAGGAGTTGCTGGAGTTGCTGTTGCTGCTGTGGAGGTGGAGTATTTACCCGGGAGTGAGCGGAACTGGGCGCCTGGCCGCCGTACGAGGACGAGCTCCAGGGGTACATGGTGGGGGCGTTGCTGCTTCTCTTCACCGCTCTCTCCTCTTCGTCACAGCGGTTTTTGGGTGCCCTCGGTTTCGGCTTTCGCTTCTGTTGGCCAGTACTCGCTTCCGGCTTCTTTTGGCTACTAGGCAGACTCGGAGGCACTTACCATTTCTGCAGAGTGGGGGCGGAATCGAGGATTTAATTATTTTCAATTGAAAAGTCAGGATCTGCCAGCAAAAAACAGTGTGACCGTGCAGGACATCGATTAAAAATACCATAGATGTTATTCGATAGATATCGGACATAGAACCCGGTTTCCATTTGTCGATATTTTCGGTTTTGGTATGCTAAGCTCCGTACTCAGACACGCGAACAGCGTTTCTAAGCAGTGAGAGAGAGCGAGAGGTCAATAGTCGACAGCGCTGTTTTAAAGGCCGGTACGCAGACAAACGAACAACATACTAGAAAATACCAGGATGAGACTTTTGGTATTTCTAGAGCGGGGTGACGAACAGAATAAAAAAATTTAATAAAACGGTCGTTCTCGACTATTGGTCTCTCACTTTCTCTTACTGTTTTTTCACACAATTCAAAAATATAGATCCCGCCAAACACAATAATGTATTCAAAAGCCCAGTCCAAGCGTTTAGAAGAGCAGATAATGTTATAATTAAATTGGTAGAGGCCAATTCAATACTAAGGGATTTGGGCAATATTAAACATTTGCATAAAGGTCTGGAAGAAAATAGGTCCCTCGATGTCATATTCGGTTATGACTTTGATGAGCACTATGAGATGTCACGCTCGATGACTGAGATGAAGGCGTCAGAGGAGTGTCTGGCTGGACAGAACCTTCATTGCCAAGCTGGAAAAGGATATGTTCAGGAATCCGGGCGCAGGAACAGTACCAGTACAGAATGTATGCCTCGCATCCATCAAGAACGAAGTAACTTCGAATCATTTCACCAGTTCAACAATTTGGTGGCAGCAGAGTAGCTGCGGCAACCACCCACCCAGATGGTGGTTATTTCCAGTTGGTAAGAACAGAATCACCAACAGCAGCCGGTAGAGCGGCCCTTGTCCTCGTTGTCGATCCAGGAAAGAATGTTGGACCACTAAATATAAAATCTTTTTCGGGTTGCGAACTGATTTAGTGTCTGCGTACTAGGCTTTATCGATAAGAAGTGACGTGAGTTTTTCGAATAGCTGTTCGATTAGGGAGCACAAAATCAAAAAGAAATAAATTTTAATATTTACATTCATCCCCACCGTGAGGGAGCAAATTAATCGACACTCGAGTCGGTATAATGAACGACTTCGAGTCCATGCGAACCAACTAGCTGCTTCATTGGCAACACCGAGGACCAGAAGAAGGCTTCAAAGACGGCACCCAGGAGACTTGTGGATAGGAGGACGGCAGAGAACGAGAGTCCTTCCCCAATAAATACATTTTACTGATTGTCACTTTTCGTTCCCTATGTTAGGGAGATTACCGTTTCCATGTTATTATTGTTACTATTGTTAGTCCCTACATTTATGTAAAAATAAAATATGTGTGTTATCCTAAAAAAAAAAAAAAAAAAAAAAACCCATTCTGTTAAAAAGAATCACAGCCAACAGCAAGAATTTCAATGTATTAATTATTATTATTTTTTTTAATTCAAATTTAATTAATTTGAAAATAATATTAAAAATATGGCCATTCCATTCATATACCATTCCAAGCTCTTCAGTCTAGAAAGGACAATGCAAGGGCATTATAAGCACCCAACGCTGGTTGCGAGACTATAGGGGAAATTATGTTTCCTTAAAATCTTCAGGCATAATACCACCCACCCAAAAGAAGGCGTTTCCGTGTCGTCGCAGTGTCCACACCTTGCCCAACACCAGGGTGGAAAAGCACGTCACCCAGCCTGTGGGAGGGCCTGAAGGCGTATGATAAGGAGTTCGGCGGCCTGGAGAACCCCCCTGAGGATCTACCCACCTATTTAGCAAATTTTCTGGCAGCACCCACCGATGGTCTTCTACGAACGCTACGAGAAGGTGTCCCGCGCCTCCAAGAAATAGGATTCCGTTCTAGTCGAGTGCGCCAAGCGACACGCCAAATGGACGAGACCAAGTCCAAGAAAAATGCTCAGCGATTGAGTGACATTCTCCCGATTTTTGAGAATCTACTCCAAAAAGTCAATAAAAAATTGCTATGGCCGCTCACCGATATTGAATCGAAATTCATAGTCGCAGCTTTTCAAGGAATATTTCTACACTATTTTTGCCAACCACATAGAATCCTTTTAAGTTTTGTTAGGTTAAAGCTCTTGAGAAAGATGGTCCAGCTTTTGCCCATTTGGTGTTGGTGTATACAAAACTCTCGTACGCAAATGGAGCGGCAGTAGTATTACCAGGTCCCAAAATAAAAAACTGTTGAGATACAGCTGCGGTCAAAATAATAGTAGTGCCCAGTAAGGCTATATAAAATCCACAAAAAAATAACTTTGTAAGCTCTTTAAAAAAATTATTTTAATTTTCATTAAAGCTTAACTAATAGTAGATGTTAATAACACATAACAACTTGAAATTACTCAAAAGAATTATTAAGGAAAAATATAAATGTTGAATTTGACGAAAATTGAGTCGGTCAAAATAATAGTAGTGAAACTTTTGAAAAATTACCACATCCTAAAAAAATTATTTAGGAATACCTGATTGATTGATTATTATAGATCCATGGATAAGAATTTTTTTGAGTATTAGTTAAATATCCTTTATAGACAATAAGGACTCCTCAGC
>VNJZ01003495.1:0-14596 GCA_008042795.1 Drosophila asahinai
GAGGCTACTTTTTGCACGAAGCGAAGATCTAATACATTTACGTAAAAATACAAAAAAAAAACCAAAGAAAAAAATTATTTTTAATGGTAGTTTGTTCGCGATGCTGGGAACTGTCTATACTAGTATACCAAAAGTTGAGAAATGTTAAGTAAACAAAGAGAGGGTCTTAAGATCGCGCCTAAGGCTGGTGAGTACGTAGCTTAAGGGATCTATGAAAAAATTTTTGAAAATTGCAAACATACATTTTTGTTCAAATGAGTTAGGGCCTTAAAAATATTATACCAAAAAATATAATCCTGCAAGGGATTCCATTTATATCACAAGCGCCTTGAAACTTTAAACGCATTTATCTCGAAAACATTTTATTTCAGCTGTTTGGACAGAACACAAAATCTTATTCGATTGATCTTTCATTTCGCCAGGCAATCTGAAATACCTACGGCTATCGATTCACGTAAGATATTGTCGAATTTAGCTCATTTTTTTCTTAACAAAATTCGTATTTATTTTTTTTTAAATAGAGGAAAAAGACTCCGATTTATTGACGAAATTTCAGTTTGATCGGTTAAGAATTGTTCGAGTTATGTGTCTGGCCACGGAAAAATAGCGTTTACGGAAAAAAATTACACGTCCGCCATTTTGTTTGTTATTTAAAAAAAAAAAAAAAAAATCTGTAAATCGGCTTTTTTTGTTGAGCTACTGAGATGTCCACCCTTAATTATATGTCGAAAGTCATTTTATATATCCGGCTGCGCTCTATGTAAATGAGCAGCTTACGAAAGACAACTTTATAATCTTCAAAGAAAACTCGAAGCTCTCTCTGCGGTATTTTCACGACGTGGGATAGTGCAAGCGAAGTGCACTGGGAGAGATGACGTTCTCTACATCCAGCAATTCAATGAGCTAGCCGAGGTCACTACCGCTGAAGTTACTCCTCCGGCGAATCATAATAATTTTCGGAACTAATTTCTCTTATACTCCTTTACTCATTCTTATAATAGTTTTTAAGAGAAACGCAGTTAAGTTTTTCAAAATATCATCTCTTTTAAAATTAGAGTGTGCCTTTAAAATCTATTTGTGTGTGTTCCAAATATTCATAAATGTCTATTCTAATGCAGGTCTTTTCAAATAATACAATGTATATTTTGTGTAAACAAAGAGAGGGTCTTAATATTGTCCACATAAATGCCCAAGGTCTAGTAAGTAAAATTAATGTGTTCAGATTGATGTAGTTTGTGTGTCAGAAACCTGATTTGTTAATGGCTTTAGTGATGTCCCTTTTGTGTGTGATGGGTACGTGTTGTTCAGGGCTGATCGGGTGGACCATGCCGGTGGCGACCATCTATGTCAGCAAAAAATTCAAATCCAAGCTTATCCAAACCAACCAAGTTGATAGTGCAATTGAATCTATATTCATTGAGATTTCTGACCGGACATTTAAGACTAAAGCTCTCATTTGCTGTATATACAGACCTCATCGGCAAACACAATTCGAAGCTGTTATGAAGCTTCTTGCAGACATATCCGTTGGATATCAAAATGTTATCATAGCAGGGGAACTTAATAGCACTCGTACTAAAATTGGTCAACAGTCACATACCTACCCATTTCACAAGTACTTGTAGCTCTTTGTTAGATGTATTCTTTGTTAGTGGTATGTCGAAAGTCCTCTTATATGTCCAACTGTGTGTCCCAGCCTTAACTTAACATGACTTGATATTTATGACATATGATTTTATCTCCGACAACCCACCATCTGTATTTAGCTATAGGGACTAAAAGCTACAAGTAAATCTTATATTTTTATTGTGTTAGTCAGATCGATTTGAGAACAATTTTAAAATAAAATAAATAATTTAAATTCAGCACTTAAATATTAACAAAATTAAGTTTACAATTTGGATATAACAATTACAAGCTAGTTTTAAGATTGAGAAAACAATTTTTGCTTTAAAATAAAATACCTTGCAACTATATTAAATAAACTGAGAGGCAGATTGTACCATAGAAGAAGAGCGTTAATAAAGAATTGGCTCCCCGAGCACAAGGATTTCATATTTGGACATAATAAAGTTTTTTGATCTTTGCGATTGAGCTGTAAGAAGTTTTTTAAACAAGTAAGATGGTTCACGCGTTTTTTGAAAATTAGTTAACGTTTTAATGTCGATTCACTGACTAAGGCTAAGGTCAAGAATATTGTTGACTATATGAGAAGTATGGTCAGTACGACTGACTATGGTTGGTTAATAACCATATCCTTAGTAACAAGCAATCTCGGCTCAAAAAGAATCGAAGTTGTACTACCGCTGCTTCAAACCTACCTTACTAGTAGGCTGCAGGCATTTGATTCAGGAAGTCTGAAATTTGATTTCTTGCCTCTCGCTCAGGGAGTTCCACAAAGGTTAGTCTTTGACCACTGCTTTTCCTGCATACATATATAAATCATGACCAACTATATTATCATTGGAACGATAATAACCACCGGGATTTTATTTAAAACTTAAATTTTGTGTTTATAATTTCTTTCGCGCCTATTAATACCTACCCCTTATAAGCAGGTGCTAGGTTTTGAAGGGCCACTCGTAATACATCAACGTCCGTGAAAAAAAAGTAAATGGTGGGCATTAATGATATTTAAGGAGAAATTTTAAAGAAATAAAACTTTTTTAATTTAATTGTTTACAATTCACCTTTGAAAAAATCTATAAAAGTCATTGAGTCCACTGGAATTGACACTGCTTAAGGGGGGACATACAAGTAACCGTAAAAAAACTAGGCATTTTTCGAAAAAAAAAATTAATAGAACAAATATAGCGATTATCTTGGAACTGAGGATATAAATATTAAGGTGGTGTTAAAGGTGTTACACAAATTATTTGTATTTTACAAAATGGCGGGGACTTATGGAACATTTGCCACAGCGTCTCGAGGTTTGAGTTTCTCGGTTATGGACACGTTAGAGCTCGTAATTCGTATCGGAAACCAAAAAACTAAAATTATTTGTGTACATTATGAATGTATCTTCTATTTGAACCTCAAAAACTCAAAAGTAAATATGAAAAATAAAATATATTATAAAAAAAAAACAGTTTTGAAAAAAATATATATATATTTTCGTTAAAAAGTGTAATTTTTTACCTTCCTAAATAAATAAAAAATATACTGTTATACAAAGACTTCGTTTAAAATAGAAGAACATTTAATTCTGAAGAGAATAAATGTAGACTCACTCTGATATGTTGGATAGTTTTTGTGAATCGTGTCCATAAGAAAGGACAAAAAAGAAAAACAAGTGAGGAAGCTACAGTCGAGTGTGACCGACTATGAGATACCCGGTACCCAAAGCATTGTGCGTGAAATTAAATAGCCCATGAAAATGGAAAATGAAAATGTTGACTAATGAAGACAAATGTTGTTAGAAACATGTTGAGCAACACCCAAAATAAAGAAATACTACTAGGAACACCCACCCAAAACAGACAAATTTTGCTAGGAACATGTGGAGCAAATCCCCATTGGTACAGAAGAAGAAGAAACATACACAGGAACTGTATTGTTAATAACTTCCATGTTTATCATTTGATTTGACTAAAATTTTTCTGAAAACGTCCGCGAATTTCTATTTATTTATTTACTTTAAGCCGAATATCACGACTATAGCTCATATAACGTTTTTTATATTTTTCGGGGGCGGAGGTGGGCCTGGCCAAAATTTGTAAACAAACTTGATCTGCTTGCAATAGATTCCTCTTATAGTCTCTGAGATCTGTTTACCAACACGGACAGACGGACAGACGGACGTGGCTAAATCGACTCGCTTGGTGATGCTGATCAAGAATATATATAGTTAATGGGTTCGGAGATGATTTCTTCTGCCTGTTACATACATTTTCGATTGGCACTAACTTATAATACTATTGTTCCCTATGGGTACCGGGTATAAAACTGAGAAGTGGAGTAAAGGCAGTCTAAAGTATTTGATGTGGCGGGAAACCAGCTTTAGTTCCGCGCTTACAAGCACGATTTGAGGCACTTCGAGTTCGAATTCGAACTCGAAAATTTTACAGCAAAAAACTTAATGCTTAATGCGTTTATTAAATTGGTCCTTTGTCTATCGTTCTGTGTCAAAGTGATCTGCAACTACCAATTCTTCTACTTATGACATTTTAAGAGCATAATTTTTAAACTAAAAAGAATAACTTAAAAAAAAAAAATTAATAATAAATAAAAAATAAAAATTAATAATAATTAAAAAATGTAGTTAAAATAAATAGTGGTAATACATAAATGATTGGCCTGTTTAAAAAAATATACAAATTATATTAGAATTATTGCATAATTATTTCGCTTGCTATTAATTATTACTTGCCATATTGACAGAATCGAACTCTGCAGGATACATTCTAGCTTTGCACTAAATTAAAATTGTCTTGTAGCATACGGATATCGGGTATAAAAATGTGCTAAATAGTGAATTATTTAGTAATTAATATAACACAAACTATAAATAAATTGAATTACACAATCCCAATGATATGAGGACCGAATTTAAGCCGAAAATATAAAATATCCTTCTTTTAAAATATCAAAACTCCGTCTACTTTATTTGTAATCAAGAAATATTTTTAGGTGTTAGCATTATACAAATAGACTTTTGTGTGTCATTACATTTAATATAAACATACATACATAATACATATTTTATATATAATACCTTGCATGCATCGCTTGGAATTGATTATATGTTGCTTTGGAGCGTAAAAAAGTAAAAATATATGCTTTTGCGTTATTATAAGTTTTGGCTCTATTTCAAGTATTTTCCATGGTTAGGGTGAGCTTAGGAATATGATTAAAGATTGTCCAAGGTGGGATAATTATCGTTGACTAGTTGACTTTATGCTTCTTCTTCACAGAAAGAGTAACCAGGATCTTCATCGTTATCCGCTTCTTTAGAAAAGTGGTCATATTTTGGATCAGAACAAGACCATTCGCTTTTCTTCTTAGCCATCAACTCCGCAACTTCTGTTACAGAAGGTGTTGGGGAAATTGGTTTGAAAGCATACTGTTCACACAACAACTGTGGACAGTGGGACAATAAACACTTTTCTTGATCAAACTTAACTCTGTCTCGCAGGTGATGCTGTAGTTGCTGCCGTAGCCGATGTAGCTTGCCGTTGGCTGTTTGAGTGTTTTGGAAATGGAAGGTATGATATTTTCGCAATGGCAAGCGTATTGGCCGGCCCAAAGCCAGACAATCGTAGTTCATCTCTCCAAGCGGTTCGTGCAAGACCTTCGAAAGGATGTCGACTGGAAAATCTTCTTTGAGGGTCAGGGAATCTAATCGTGGTTCCTGAACAAGCAATTCTTTTGGAACTAGCACCCGCTCATTGGATATGTCCTCAATCTGACTAGTGAAGTTCTGGATTTGACCTTTCTCTGACGTTCTTGGCGCCTCAACTGAGGCAATGGCTCCATATGGATGTCGTTTAATATGTGAGTATGGGTCACTGATAGTTTGTCTTCGGAGTTTGCCGTTGTGGTTATTTCCACTGTCATCACTTTTCCCATTTTTAGCTAGAAATGGATTAAAAGCCTGCCATTTGATTTGCTACCGTTAGTTGAATAATTAAGAGCATGCAGTGTAAACGATGATGTTGATATACGCGGATATCCCAATTCCAACAAAAAATTCATGTAAGGAAATAAAGTAACTAAAATTAGAAATCTTTATATATAATT
Source organism: Drosophila asahinai (assembly GCA_008042795.1). Lineage (NCBI taxonomy): Eukaryota > Metazoa > Arthropoda > Insecta > Diptera > Drosophilidae > Drosophila > Drosophila asahinai. The sequence continues at coordinate 5,740 of VNJZ01003495.1, forward strand.
AAATTAAGAAAAGTTAACATATTCTAGCCAGCTCGAGATTGAGCTATTGGTGTTAAAATATAAACAAGAAAGGAATCCGAAGTTTGTATACCCTTGCCGTCTGCAATTGGATAAAGTCGATATTTGTTGGTAAAATTGAAAAAATTTCGAAATTTTTATATTTTTTCGTATAAATCAAGCGATCGCCTCTATGGTAGCTATATGATATAGTTGTCCGATCTTAATATAATTAAAACCGTAACTCTAAAATCGTAAAAACTGCTATATCAGGAAATTTACAAATATACGTTGAAAAACAGAGAAGCTATAATTTGTTTCCCTTAATCTTCCGATCATTCCTATGGCAGGTAAAAAATATAGAGGTCCGATTTGCATGACATTTAAAATGTATAGCTATAATATAATGAAAGGGTTATATACACGTATGTAATTTTAGCCTAATATCTTTAAAAATAGCGAAAATATACCAATCTTCTCAAAATCAAAATTATAATACCCTCTGCAAGGGTATAATTAATAAGTTTGCACTGAATTTGGCGCCTCAAACACTGGATACTTTTTATCATTGTTTGAAGTCATTTTAGAACCATAAAGATTTCTGTGGCCCCATTTTAATTTCAAAACTGTCTTATTAAAATCGGATGACTCTATATATACTATATACACTGAGGAGCAAAACTGTAACACCATTTTCGATTTCTTACTTTAACGGTCTGTATCTTGAGTTATATTCAATGCATTCTGAAGATCTTAGTCTTATTTCGTTGGTGACTCATTTGATGTTTTCTGAAAATTTGAATCAATTTGATTGGCCGGAAGAAATATGGCAAAAAAAAATGTAACGAAGGTCAAATGTTACAGTTTTGCACCCGAAACTTTTTTTTGTAATCTTGAATTTAGGGTTCGAAACTTAATCATTAGGCTTTGTTTTTATTGGATGTGGTCGTTTTTGGTTAAATTTTGCAGTAATAATTAAGTTTAAGTTTTGATTTTATTGCATCCCAAAATTGTTAAATCCAAATTAACATAAACAAAATTTCAAAAATTCTGAAATAAACTATACATGTGTCATTTTTTTAATACAAACCTCAAAATTATTTGAAACCTCCGTAAATTTCGGTTGTGATATCGCTCCAACGTCGCGTTGTTGGGTAACTGAGGAGGTGGACTCAGAACGTGCAAGTTGATGTCCAAGTTGATATTGTTCTAAAGTGTCAGGAGTACTCATGTTTCTTTCAACGGTTTGCATTTTTTTTAAGGCAGCCGTGTCGGCGCAACTACTTTTGTATATTCCGGTTCCAGTCGATTCCGGTTCATTAACAACTACTTCGACTTCACTTTTCCTTTTGGGAAGGGAAGATCTGTAGCCTACATTTTCTTGTGTCAAATCACCATAATTTAATATACTACTCTGACCTTCCATGTTTATGAAAACAGGTTTTCGACATAATAAGCCAGAGGATGAGTCTGCAGTTACTTTTTTAGATGGAAGAAGCTGTGACAAAGTCGCAGGTAATTGGGACTCATAGGAGCTGTTAGATATCCCGGAGTCACTTCGATAAATGCTGATACACTCGGGCTCCATTAATGGGAATTCTCCACAACTTTCCGCACACAAGGCATCATTTTTTTGCAGGTGATAGCGATGCTGGTGTTGTTTCTTTTGCTGGACGATAGCAGTCCCCTCTTTATCGTTTGGAAGCGCATGCAACTGCACACTAGCTAGGCTTGGAATAGATTTTTGGTTGCTTCTGCCCCCGTCCATATTTACTGTACCCTGATCGGCGGTAGAATTATTCACCATATTCTCGTAACCAGGGGGATCATAGTGACGCATAGGCTGGCTAGTTGATTCAATATGACAATGTCTATTACCAGCATTATATTGATTGTTTGTGCACATATGTGAAAAGGAGGGAGATTCGGTTGAATCCATACAGGACTTTACATTGCAAACCTTCTTTTTAATCTTGTTACCCCTTGAATACTTCAACGAGTAGAATCTTTTTTCCATGACTAATGTGGCTTTGCTTGTTTTTCCACGAGGCATGCTTTCTATTAACTCTTCCCCTACTGTGTTGTATTTTTTAATATTACTTGAAGTCAGAAAGGGGTTAGTATTTAGTAGCGACGTGTTTGGAACGGTAGGTGAAGGCGAAGTCCGCCTCAACATAGCATAGGTGGGATGATAATCATGCTCTATATCATTTGGTAATTGAACATCTGACAAGGAGTTATTGTTGATCTTGTGTTCCGAACCATTTGATATTTGTGTGCTCCTTTCTTTGTGTTGCTCACAGTGGAAGAATTCATTGTAGTTCGTTGAGAATAAATTGCTTACATTTTGTTGGCTTTTATCAGCAGAAGATAGTTCATTAAAGCTTTGATTATGCTGATTAATTGTTGGTTGGCGGTGCATGCTATTGTACTGCGATCTGGGATTTCGTTCCATTTCATGATCGCTGAAGTGGTGAGAGTACGTCAGAGGATTCTGTAGTGTCTGTGGATGTGGGTGATGGACGACCGATAGCTTACAGCTATCTCCATTGTGCCTCTTAGGTCGTGGACCGACGTGGTCCACATTTGTTTTGTTATTAAAATTTGTTGGGGTAGTAAAGAACTGTGATTTTAATCCATTGCATTAGTAGCAATTATTAGTTAACACACGAAACATGCAAAGAAGTAAAAGAATTAAAGCAGTGATTAGTTTATGGTTAGTTTTCGCAGACTTTGTAAATACGCAGACTGTATTTTGGGTTTTGGTATCAGAAGAAATTGGAATACTTTATAGGCACATAAATATTCCACATTTGGTTTCATTAAGTGCTAACTGAAGAAACTGTATATAACAGATAGTACATGATACATAATTCTGGTTACCTACTTTCTATGTGCTAATTAGAAAACTAGAGTTCACGGGTGATAAGACGATATGGGACTAATTTTCTAAAGGTCTGAGATTATCTCGACGATGCCCTATTTTAATAAATGTTTATGTATTATACAAAAATATCAGAGCTACAGATTCAAATATAGATGTGTCTGTGGGTATGTCAGACTATTCTCTGAAATCTATTTGTCTATATTTGCAAGTATAAAATTAAAATAAAATGTTCTTTTATGTAGAAAAGTGAAAACATCGACAAGAAAAAACAAGTAGGAAAGCTACAGTCTAGGGTGACCGACTGTGAGATAGCCGATACCCAAATCATTGTCGGTAAAATTAAATAGCACACGGACATGGAAAAAACAAAATGTTGACAAATGAAGACAAATGTTGCTAAAAACATGTTGAGCAACACCCAAAAAAGACAAATTCTGCAACTGTACGTAACCGCATTACGAATTAATACTGCTCCCGAAAGCACGCAACACTTTTTTTCGCTACTGCCTTTGTGGCCGCTCATAAGAAGAAGAATAAGCATACACAGAAACTTTATTGTTTTACTAAAATTTTTATTTATTTTATCTATTTACTTTGAGCCGAAAAGTTCTACTATAGCTATATAAAGTTGTTTATTATTTTCAGGGGCAGAAGTGGGCGTGGCCAAATTCTAAAACAAACTTGATCTGCGTGCAATAGATTACAATGTTGTTATCAAATAGCTCTAGCTCTTATAATCTGTGAGATCGGTTGTTTCACACGGACAGACAGACGGACAGACGAACATGGCTAAATTGGCTCGGCTGATGACGCTAATCAAGAATATATATACCTTAATGGTCGGAGACTTATCTTTCTGACTGTTACATACATACTTGGCACTAACTTATAATACCCATGTACCTTATGGGTATTATTAAGAACAACATATTTAAGAACATCTTTCGCACATCTAATTACTTAAAAAGTTCCAAAACGACTTAAAAAGTGTGGCAGACGGTAGCTTCAATTAATTAAAATTACAACAATTAAACTTTTTTAAGTTATATAAAATACATTATCACGTTTGGCTGAAGTCAGTGTTTGAACTGGTTTTCGAGAATGTGACTTCTGTCTGTGTCGCGTGAGAATGCCTTAGTTTTTTGAGATTATCTTAAAAACAAAATAAATCTTACCACTAATTATAGTGCTTACCGAGAGCTATATGTTTCACTTTTTGTCAAAATAATGTCATGTCATGTCATGTAGCATTCGACACTAGAAAATTGTCCATATAGGTGTACTTTTTATCATTGTCAAAACACTTTCTTGACATACTGTAACTATATATAGTTGTCCGATCTTAGTGAAATTATAACAGTAGTTATATATCAAAATAAGTTGAAAAACAGAGAAGTTATAACTTTTTATACCCTAGGGTACTATAATTTGTGAAGGAGGCATCTCCGACCCCATAAAGTATATTCTTGATCAGCATCACCAGCCTAGTCGATCTAGCCATGTCCGTCTGTCTGTCTGCCTGTCCGTCTGTCCGTCTGTCGGTTTCTACGCGAAGTAGTCTCTCAGTTGAGCTATCGAGCTGAAATGTTAAGCATAGTCTTATTTCTTTAGCACGCAGTATATATGTCGGAACGACCGAAATCGGACTACTATATCCTATAGCTCCCATAGGAATGATAGCGAAATTAATGTAAAAAAAAATTAACTTCTCTGTTTTTCAACGTATTTCTATAAATTTTGAGATATAGCAGTTTTTTATGCTTCTAGAATTATGGTTTTAATTTCATTAAGATCGGACCACTATATCATATAGCTGCCATAGAAGCGATTGGTCGATTTATATGAAAATGTAAAATTCTAAATGTAAAATGTAAAATGTACAAAATTCGATGTTTTTTCAACATTACTAAAATGTTTCGATTTTCAATGATCCAATTGCAGACTGCAAGGGTATACCAACTTCGGTAAACCGAAGTTGGTTTTCAATGATCCAATTGCAGACTGCAAGGGTATACCAACTTCGGTTTACCGAAGTTAGCTTTCTTTCTCGTTTTACATTAATTTCGGCATTCCTATGGCAGATTTAGAATACATATATACTGCTTGCAAAAGAAGAGACCATGCTAAAAATTTCATCTTGATAGCTCAAAAACTGAGGGACTAGTTTGCGTAGAAACCGACAGACAGATAGACATGGCTAGATCGACTCAGCTGGTGATGCTGATCAAGAATATTTATACTTTATGGGGTCGAAGATGTCTCCTTCATTGCGTTGCAAACTTCTGGTCAAAATACTAATACTCTCTACAAGGGTATACAAATACAAGTATGCATAACCTTTTTCCAAATTTTTAATTTTGTCAAAAAATTTTGCTATGTTGTAGCCCTGAAACTTAACAAATCTGGTGCGAGTCTTGGCTTTGGTTAGAAACATGGGTTTGGAATTATAAATTAAGCACACAAAACAAATGTCTTCTGGGCCAACAACACATTCTCTGGATATTTTTGATTATAATATTTATGGAGAAAGTTGAATTTATTTTTAAAGTATTCAACTTAATACCAATAAATTCCTCAAAAGTTGGAAAAAACATCTATGTTCCGAACCCAAGGCAGTCTCAAAAAAGAAAGTTCAGATATCAGGGCTACAACATAGCAAAAATTGGTGACAAAACTCAAATTGTAAAATGCATTATAACTAAAGAAAGAGAGGTTCCCCATTAGATATTCTTGTTTAATATTGAAGTAGAAAGGCCAACGCTTTTTTTAAGCCTAATACCAGCTCTGGTCTTTGTAAGGTTTGGGAGTTATTAAGCCTTGAAAAGTGCGAATTAAAGCAGTGCATGATGACCGCGATTTTCTCAAAACTGGTACGTGATGGAAACTTTTTAATTTCGGACTAGTTATGTACCTGTAAGGATCTATCAGAATCAATGGCTTTTATTCGCCGGCACGAAAAAAGGTCGATTTTCGTCGATCCGTGTAATTATTTAAAAAGGTAAGTCTGCTTAATCTAAAGAAAACCGATCTCATTTTAAAAAGAAATTTGAGTTTTAATTGTGAGCTATTAGTTATATGATTCTTATTGTATTATTGACTATTTAAACATATAAATAATACTGCTTTGTACTGCTTGAATTAACTAATCTAAAGGAAGCTAAGGAACATAACGTAAATTACGTAATTACATTTACAATTAATATAATATAAAAAAAACCTAGGTTTGATTTTTTGAATTAATTTCTTTTTAGCTTGATGTGATTAAGAAAGCAAAAAAGCAAACCTTAATTAGTTTAAATATAAATTTTTTTTTTTTTCATTTTACGTTATCCGATAGTTATATTAGAATTAAACAGTTAAATGAAACCTAGCTATACATAATCCGAATAAATGATGCTATTTCTAAAAAGTGCAAGTAAACTGATTTATATAATAACTGTACCTTGTTAGGGGCCGTTTGCAGGCCATGAAACGGAAGATTTTCATACTCGCCAGGTTCCGTCAATGGATCCCCCAGTGAAGACGACTTGTCGTGTACTGTATAAGCATACGCGGTACGGATCGGTTGAATATTTCATTATCGTTTTCATAACAATAAGAGCGATATTTCAAATCCCACGAATTTATATATTTTGTATGGGAAGCAAATGAGAAAAAAGTAAAAGGAAAATAAGTTATATAAATTTAAAAATGAAATTATAAAATATTCACATAATTTGTATTACTATATTATATAATTTTTTTTTTTTGTTTTTTTTTTGTATTTTATTTATTTATAGTTTATAGTTAGTTACAGCTAAATACTAAATATTAAATATGTAAAAACAGCAACAGCAAAGTGGAATAATGTATTATCCCTTTAGTTATGTAATTAATTATATATACTGGGTTTATAAATACACTAGAACACATTCATACTGACAGATGAGATGCCCTGCATGTACTCGTATGCGGCCTGTATTAACCCCAGTATATAACTGTTGAATAAACAGATAAAATTATTAATTTTAAAGAGTTGGCACCTTATCTATCAATATGATTGCATGTATTCGAGGGTGTGTATAAACCCAGTAATAGACTCGATAATCGCTTCATATTTGCAATTTTCTGGTTGGTGAGAGCTCGGTGATACGTATATTTTAGTAAAATAGCTGAATTTACCTTTCTATGTCTGCCCCGACTTTAAAGATTGTCAAAATTGTAAAATAAGATTGTAAAAAAAAAAAAAATAAATAATCTTAAAAGGAATACATTCAACTGGCTAACTTTAAAACTTTTTTGTTTACGTATAAAAACTACCAAAAACTCCATTACAGATTACTTAAATCAGGGACTGCAAATAATGATTACTATTATTAATTTTTTTTTTTTATGATAAAATAATCATTATTTGATAAGTATTAAAAAAACGTATTAAAAACGATTATTTAAAAAAAAAAAGAAAAAACTCATGAAGTAATCATAATTTTGTCATCAAAAAATAAAAACAAATAAAATAATGTCAGTTATTTTGTTTTTATAATTTTGCTCAAAAATAAAGCTCAAGATGCAATGTTGTCCTTACTCTTGGGCATAAGGATGCAAATTATGGAATTTCTATGTTTGTGAGTAAAACAATAACAGGGAGAGCGGTGAAGAGTACCCAAATGTATGCAGTGTCTTCTTTTAAGTAAAGTAGTAACACCGGCTTAGTAGATATAGTAGATAGATATAGTAGATATTGTTAATTCACATTCGACGTTGGTTCTTAAATCGTAGGTAAGTTTTCTTGAAAGGTTGTGCGCTTCACGAGATGCTGGCGGCGACTGAATTTACGAGAAGTGACCGCCTCTTGTTACTCACGTTGCAATTGAATACCCCTTTTAGTATTTTTTAAAGAGAGAGAGACAGAGACTAGTAGGTGAGACCGCTTCTGGTGAAGCTACTACCATTACTACCATTATCAGATCCCACATTTATATCATCTGGCTTGGGATGTGCATTCTGTTCTTTCAACGCAAGATTTAGAAAGGCGTTGTCTGCCCTTAGACTGATACTATCAGATCTCACATGAAACCTTACATCTAAGTCATTACTGTTTGTCAAATTATATAATAAATATAAATGTATAATTTTATCACTTTTGTACGGATTAAGTTTTTTTAAACCAGTTTACCAGATCTCACATGAAACCTTACTTCTAAGTCATTACTGTTTGTCCAATTATATAATAAATATAAATGTATAATTTTATCACTTTTGTACGGATTAAGTTTTATAAAACCAGTTTACGAAAAAAAAAAATATAAATGCTATAAGCCCCTTGAGATCCCGAACTCAGATCATGAAAATACCATTAAATTTTTTTTCAATGGATACATTTTTTAAAGATTTTTTTTTAAGTTTTTATTTTATATCTCGTTTTTTAGACATCCAATTCAGCCAACCGATGATTTATGTTACATATTTTGTACATATTATTTATATTGGATAAGTACTTTGGCTGCTGGAGCACGATAAACTATAAAAAGTGGAAATTTCAATCTGTTAAGACATATTTCCACATGCTGCTAACACCCTAAGAACCCAAAAAAAAACAAGTAAGAAAGCTACAGTCGACTGTGCTCGACTGTGAGATACCCGGTACCTAAACGTTTGCGCTTCACACTAAAAGGCAAATTAAAATTGTACATACATACATTGGCGCCATTATATCGCACGGCCAAGGCTCGAATGCGCCACCTGTCGGCTTCAGCTTGCAACAGCAGCGCCTTAGGGGGGGTTTTAACCCTTATTGCTAATATCTCCCATGTTTATCATCCGATTTTACTAAAATTTTCAGGAAACGTCCGCTCTATTTTATTCATTTTTTGTATTTATTAACTTTTACCCGAAAAAAACGAGTATAGCTTATTTAACGTTTTTTATGATTTTTGAGGGCGGAAGTGGGCGTGGCCAAATTTTAAAACAAACTTGATCTGCGTGCAACAGATT
>VNJZ01003499.1:0-50167 GCA_008042795.1 Drosophila asahinai
CGAAACTCATCAGCCGGACGCTTGTCGGGCTCATTTGTTAATTTTCTGCAATATCGGCGAGTGGCCATGGCCATGGCCCTGCGCCTGCAGCCTCTCTTCCCAGCGAGTCCTGGAATCCTCAGGACCCGGGCCGTCCCATCACATTTAACATGTGGCAATATTTATTGCCATGTGACGGGCGACACTGGAGTATATAAGCTAGGGGATGGCTTTTGGGCCAGGACCAGGAGGTGGTAAGTCTAAGTTTATCGATTGGTTTGATAAGTATATTAATCATTTATCTATAAATATCGCTAGCTTAAAAGCGTTTCAATAAAGAATATTGATTTTATAATTAACGTAAGATATTTAGTTTATTTATGAATGCAATATATATTTATATAAATATCGATATTATCGATAAGTCAACATATAAGGATTCGATAGATATTTTTTCCTTAATATTTGCTTGTTAAAAGAATATTGATTTTATAATTAATATCGATAACTGAATCTATATGGATTCGATATAGATTTTTTCCTTAATTTTTGCTTGCAACTCCGACTCCTTCGTGTCGATATATCCACCTCCTCAGGCCCACTGATCACTAAATATTGCAATAATTTAATAGTGAGCTCCAACTTCTTCGGCTCTAAGATCAACCCTGTTGCTGGGATTCCCGCTTTGAATAATGGCCACTCGGAATCGTCTTTGCCCGACATTAGCCTTGACGAATCCAATTCCCCCATTGAAATTGCAGCAAATGAGAATTGAATTGCAACGGGGGCACCGTTCGCGGATGTGGCGACACTCCCATCTCCTGCTAATTTCCATGCTGCCCCTAATTTTCCAGCTACCACCCAATCCGAATGTGTGTGCCCAATGCGATTATCGATCCAAGTCGCGGTCTCACATGGAGATGGGATGCCCCAGTCGGCCGGACGACTGTGACGGATTGTCCAAGCTATTTGCCTGTTTGCTGCCAATTGTCAATTGGCAATCGAACTCGGCCGACTCTGTGGGATTAGCCCGGGTGCGAATGGAGCGACGCCTGGGGCGGTTGACACATGCGTCGTTCTGGGGTTAAGGGGGTATGCCCACCTTGGGTTAATGAGAATGGGTGCAAGAAGAAGCTCCGGCAAAGTCATCGCCAATGGTCTAAGTTTGAGGTATTTTCCAGAAAAGTTTTTACATGCAATTGGATATATTTTTCACTCTGAAAATATGCAGGGTTTATTCGCTTAATCTTGGGTTAAATTTAGTTAACCGGGGGTTAATAAGAGCGTGTGCTGAAAGCTCGAACAAAGTGATACAAGTTTCTTAAGCGAATTTTGAGTTATTTCGAGTAACGTTTTATATATATAGTAAATGATTTTATTTTTTATTTTGGAATTATACTGTGCTTATTCACTTAACCTTAGGTTAAATTTGGTTATCCGGGGTTAAGAAAAGAGGATGCTGGAGGCTGCGAAAAACTCTTCGAAGTTTCTGAAGCGAATTTTGAGCAAACAGGTTTTCTTTTTAACCCAAAAAATAAACTTAATATTTCCCTTAACCTCCGCTTAAATTGTAAAGTAAGTCACCGGGTAATTAATTCATTTTCTAGTATGTTATAAGATTGTGTTCACAATTATTAACAGCAGGGTGTTGAGGGCATTCCTCGTTCGACGTTTTGTATCGGACCCAACTCCCTGACACCGACACTCCCAACTCGCCGGCTGACTTCATTTTTAACGGTCAAGTTGTCTCACAACTTGCTTTTATTGCATTTGCCCTGGAAGAAAGCCATCCGATGCCATTTCATCCGATCCCATCCAGCCCGGATGTCGTTTCCAATAAACGGGTATGGGCGTTAAGCTGTGAGAGCTGCACACACTCTATATATCTATAGATATGGCATCCCATCCCATATATGTGCCTTGCGTATATGCAGCATATGTGGGTGGCCTGTTGCCTGCCACTTTAATTAATTTCTTTAAGTTCATTAACGTTTGACTTGTCGGGGGAATAAGGGACACCGAGAGAGAGAGAGACGGAACAGGACAGGGAATGGGCGGCGATATTGGAAGAAGGGCACTTCGCCACTTTGATGACATTGTTGGCCATTTCTCGACGACGACAACGGTGACTGTCACCCGGTTTATGCTTTTATCACACTGGCTGCCATATAGCTTCGGGGTTTATTGGGTTCAAGTGATATGCGTTCTGGCATTTCAGTCAACTGACAGTATCCCATATGGGTCAGCTATGACAGAAACTACAAGGTGTTTGCCTAATTAAACCGAAACTTGTTCAGGTTAACTTATTTCTTTAGCCTAAAATGATTTCTTGGGGCGTAAAAATACTATTTATATATAATTTAACATTCGAAACCCTATTAGTTCGAGCATTCTTGAGATTTTCCTGTTCCTCGATTCCCATTCCTGCCTGTTGGCACAACCATTAATTGTGTTTGTCTTCGTCTCCGGCCTAGTGCCATATGGGCATTTAAGATTGCCGGCTGGCTCTTCGCCGGAATATTTTCACTCAATTGAGGTGACCCCGTTATGCGGAACGGAAACCCTTTGGGTCCACCTCGCTCCTTTGAGCCTGCAGTGGGTCCCAGTGTATCCGGATGGCGGAGGTGTTTTTGGCATCCTTAAACCGTTCGCGTTCCAATTCATTTTTCAAAGCTAACCAAAAGCACCCACACCCCGAACCCATCCCCCATCCGTGGATGTTTTTCCCAACGTTCATTTTTTGGCAGCTCATGAATATTCATAGACATGAGCGTGGCCAAAGGACCAAAGGACCACATCGGCTATCTGACACAGTCAGCATTCTGCGGGGAATGGGCAATGGATGCTGGTGGGACATAATGCCGGGAGTGTTTTCGAAAGCGGCTTGCCTTGAGGTCGAAGGGCGAAGCGAAGAAGGAATAATTCTTCAAGATACTGCAAGAGGTCTCCAAGTAATTTATAAGTCACCGATTCTATGCAGCATTTTAATGAGCGTTGAAAAACGTCTATCGTTTAGCATTAACTAATTGTAATAACTATAATTTTTGAATGTAAAAGAAAACCATTGGTAAGAGCTGTTCTGTGATTGCCGTGCACTGCAGTGAGTTCTGTTGGGTGTTCAGACAGAGAGAGAGATCAGGTGTTTTAAGGTGTATCCGCCATGTATTGGGTGTGTATTAAAGGTGCTCTCCTAGGACTTGAGCTGCCTACTTGGGTACCTCCTTCTCATTGTCCTTCGGCTGCAAAGGCATGGCGAAGCGCTTGGTCCAGTAGCGAGCGATGCGGTCGTGCTCCTGGCGATTAGTCTTGTACATGTCGGCGATGTACATGTCCAGCGGATCATCCGGATTGCAGTCGCCCATCAAGAGGTAGATGGACAGCAGAACCTGGTGGGTTTTTTGGGTAATTTTTAATATTATAACAATACGATTTCTATGAATTTATGCGTTAAACATTATATTAAATGGGAAATATCTCTCTTAAAAGCTAAATTTTAATTTAAAAAATATTTTTTTTTATATTATAATATAAAACTTATAATTTCATATGCCCAAGATATAAATCTCTAATTTCAAGCAGACAATTCTTTACCAATGCTATCCACCTGTGGAACAACCTCCCAGATAACTTAAAGACTATTAGATGCGCAACTCAGTTTAAATTAAAAATTAAAGAATATTTAAAATAGAATAGACAAAAATAGTAAACGAAAATATAGATAATATAAGTATAAAACAAAAATACAAAATAAATAAAAACAAAATAATATAGAAATAAGTTAACGAAATCAAAATGTCAGTAAAATATGTATAAGTAAATTGTTAGATTAAGTAATATTATTTAAAAACAAACTCGTAATATGTATGTGTGTTCATTTTGACTAGTGCAATAAATATAAGTTTACCCCTGTTGCACTACGATATTAAAAAATAAATAAATAAAAAACCCACCCAAAATTAATATTCAAATGTGCCTTACCTTGGCCACAGTTATTATGGGCGACCAGCGCTCCCCGAGCACGTCCAGGCAAATGGTGCCGCATCTGTCCACGTTGCAATGGTAGATGCGGGTGATGAAACGGATCTGCGGCGGCTTGAACGGATACGAGCCCGGGAAGCGGATGTCCAGGCGAAAGTGCCCGCCCTCATAGACAGTTCCCTCCGGTCCATTGACGACAGCGGCCCAGTGATAGAGATCCTCGGCCTTGATCTCGACGCAGCAGTACGGCGGCGGATGCTCGCGAATCTCGTCCAGCTCGTGCTTGAGGCGCCGCACGTTGCTCAGGGAACTGTCACTTCCGTTTCCCGACCGCAGCGGGCGACGGCGGCTATGGCTGGCCGTATTCTCCGCCAAGGCGGTAGTAACCGGGCCACTGCCGATCGATGGCAGCAGTAAAGGGTCGGGATCAGCGGTTTCTGCGTCGGCAACAGCCATCGGATCTGGCAGGGGATTGTTCTCCTCGTCGTGTGCCATTTTCGTTTTGGGCTGGTGATAAAAAATATAAGCGATAAGTTGTTTGCTATCGCCGTCTGGACTTTGCTTATGAGAATTTAGTACTGAATTTTGATCTCTAGCCAAACGAGCAAGGCCTTTGGGGTTCGGAGAACTACATCGAAGCCTACTTGGAGGAACAATAGAAGCCAAGAAAGAAAACCACACAGCCAACTAGAAACTATTTTTGTTTACCTAGAATTACTAAAAAAAATTGAAATTTAGCTATAAAAAACATAGCAAAAATATTGCATGATTTTTTAGCTTAAGTAGCTTTTATTTCTTCATTAATAGACCTGATCGGTTGAGTACAGTTTGTTGTTGCTCCTTTTTAATTCTGGATTAATTTTCTTAAATGCTGTAATTAATGGCTGTTTTTTTAAGAGCTTTAACTTTTTATTCACGGCAAATTAGTCGAGCTTTAGTTGCAAGCAGTTTTATTCCCCTGCTTATTTTCACCATTCTTTTGCCTTAAATCGAATTGACTTCTTTTAGGTGCTTCCTTTGCATTTATTTATCTTTCTTTTTCTTTTTTTTTTTTGTTTCGCCCTGTTCCTTTTTAGGAAAATTAGGAAAGTGAGGAAGCAGGACAGGATGCTGTGGCCAGGACCAAACGGAAGGAGCGAAGCAGCGAGGCAGCGAAGGAAGGGCGGAATAGATCTAAGGAAAGCGACACTCAATTTGCGAAATGCAATAAATTGAATGAAAAGTGTGAAAATGAAGAGGAGTCATCAGCATCGGCGACAAAACACTAACGACCAAACACAGAGAGAGTGGGAGAGAGAGAGAGAGTGAGAGCGAGAGAGAGACGGGATAGAGCAAACGCTAAGAAAGCCAGAAAATGTAAATGAAAATTCAGGAAAATTTAATAATAAAAACATCAGCATAAAGTGAAACGCATAAAATCCAATGAAATGTAAAAGGCGCCCGCTGGACTTTCTTCATGTTGTGTCCTGGCTCTTTGTCCTCCTCATTTTACACTTTGAGAAATACTTTGTGGTTAAAGAATTTCAGAAATATACAGAATTTGCTTTCAAAAGGGTATATATTTTATAATACTTGAATTTTTCCTTTTCTAAATTTCATGTTTTATTATAAATGCTAACAATTTCGTTGGAAACTCCAAAGATTGATTCCTAGAATAAATCAGGCGATTCATTTTACCTTTCCTATAAGAAATGTAATAATAAATACCCCTTTTTAGGAATTCCTTGAGGTGTTCCTCCTTTCGAGTGCTTTAAAATCATTAGAGATTATATTTCGAGTGTAGGCCGTCTTCGTCTCGGGTGCTAAGGACATGAGTGTGTGTGTGTGTGTGTGTGTGGGAAATAGCGTCGGGTAATCACATTTCTCTGGTATCTCTGGTATCTGGTATCTGTTCCAGTACGGCAGTATGGCAGTGTCCTGCAGCCGGCAGGATATGCTCAATTGAACATGTTGATTGCTGACAGCGCGTCCTGACCCACCGATCCCGATCCCAGCAAATGAGGAGTCAATTGAAAATCAAGTTAGAGCCGGCTTTAATGGAATTAGTTCTACATGGCAGCGAGGCATCTGCGAGATGCGAGCTGCGAGCTGTGAGCTGTGAGCTGTGAGATGCAAAGCGAGCCAGCTCAAAGGATGTGTGTCGGAGGAGTCGGAGGCGGAGACGGAAGTTCCACTTACTTGCCCCTTACTTACTTACGTGCCACTCGTGCCACGACGAGTGCTGTTTTGTGGGCCACCTACACACACCTAGACCCGGGCAAACATTTAAATGGAGCTCGATTGGAGCGTTGAAAAGCGTGTAAATGAAGTTAGAGACGAGAGAGAGAGAGGGCACTGCTACACCTGTGTTTCCAGCTCCCCTTGGAGATACCCTGGAAAAACATAAGCATATCGGAGTACTTACGCTTAATTAAAAGGATTGTCCATCACTGAATCATACAAAAAATCCAGAAAAATGTATTTCCATTAAGTAGGATGCATTTTTTTCCGAAATAAAGGACATTAGCCGAACCCTTGGCTTAACGAGTACCTCCAATCTCGAATTACAAAGCAATCTTGCAGCTGCCGATCCGAGGAGACTGGAGGAGAGCACATGTAGGATGTAGCTGAGCTGATAGTGCCAAGGACTCGCCAGAAATGATTGAATGAGTGCTGGCTTGAATGCTTGGGCGAACTGGTGCATGAATCAATGAATGACTGAGTGCACGAAGGGCAATGGCAATGGCAATGGCGATGGCTATAAAGTGTGGCAGTGCCAGTCTGTGGGTGGCAGCCGTGGAAAACTGTAAACTGGAAAACTGAAAACTGAAAACTGAAAACTGATGGCGGGTTCCTGGTTGCTGGTTCCTGGTTCCTGGCGACAGCTGATGGGTTATTGGACGCTTGCGGTAGTCATCGTCGTCGTTGTCGTCCTGGCTGTGCCTGGTGCCGGGTAACTGCCTTTGTAGCTTAATTGAATTTAAGTGCGACGCACAATATGCAATATTGCAAAATGAATCATCGCATCGTACACATGTATTCACTGGCCGCCTTTTTCCCGGCTTTTGCCACGAGTTTGCCATGAGTTTTCCCCTTTTCCGAGCTGTGTGCAAAGTGCATTTGACTTTGTTGCACGATTTGTCGCCGTACTTGAAGCCACTTGCCAAAACGTCAGTGTCAAAGGAGCGAGCACTTGGCTAACTTTGTTAGGACCATCTAAAATAGTTTTATTAAACGGCCAACGCTTCACTTTACTGGATGTGCAAAAATATATTCAAATTTGGCCTCCATAGTCTGGCATTTAATTCAATTCGGAAGAGTGTTAACACCCCGAGAGAGAGGATTTATTTTTGCTAATGAAAACGAAATATTTAAGGGCGTGAAATGTTTCCAAAACGACCTGTACAACCAAAGATATTTAAATATGTCTTGCAATATTTTAAAATTTTGTTTCTTTCGTTCAAAAAAGAATTAAATATTAAATAACACAAGAATCTTTTACTCTGTAGAAAGTAAATCCACTTATTAATATTATTACTGCGTAATCTTGTTATATTTTGAGTTATTTATATAATTTATGTGATATCAAAAATTTAAACAGTGATTTTCTTATAAATATAAATATTTTAGATTATAGAAAAATAATAATTAACAGAAGATTAATTTACTTTTTACATCATTTCCTCCAATAAATGTAAGCTAATTGATTAAATAATTAAGCGTTACAATTAGTCTACGATTTTTTTAAAGAAAAATAAAGTATGTATTTTTTAGCTGGTTTTTAAACTTAATGATTAATTCTTCCTTTGGAGGTTCCTTCTCTTACCTAAGAAGATTCCTAATTTAATCTTATATTAATTAACCAATTGTGTAATTAAATTCTTATTTAAATTGATTTAAAAATATATACGTGTATATATTCTACAGCATAATTGCTTTCGCTGAATCTCTGATTTTGAATGTGAGTTGGGGGTTTTTGGGTGCCGCAGTTCGCTGAATGAATGCACTCGAGTGGCACTCACTTGGGCCTGCCAAGTGTTGTGCTCAACTTTGGAGCATCGTTAAATGTCGCTTTAAAAAGTTCTTGCTCCCCTTCCCTTTTGCCACTTGCCACGCCCCCCTTCCTACGCCCGATTTTCCCTTGCCTCCAACCCCACCGTTTTTCCCCCCTTTTCCCTCCTTTTTTCTCACCGAACCAGTTACAGCACATAAACAAACAGTGCCAAACAAACAACTCCGATGTACGGTTCCACCTTGCCTCTGCTCCTTCCCCTTCCTTCTCCCTGCAAATAAAAAGCACTGAGCGAAAATCGATGTGCATAAAAGAGTAGCCAACAAGTGAACAAAACAAAACAAGGCAACTACAAAAAAAATAGGGAAAATGTTGGAAAAAAAGCGAGTAAAAAGCGGCGGGATGAGGTGGCAGGAAACTTGGACCAGTCCACATTAGGGCAGGACCCTAAACCTCCCCTTTTTTCGAAAAAAAAAATAAAGAAACAGAAGAAAAATGTCACACGGCTGAAAGTAAGGAATTTTAGGGTTTCAAGTCGACTAAAAGTTGCTTATTCTTTTATTTGTTTAAGTATTTTTAATGTGAAAAATTGGAAAATGTCTTTAAAGATATCTAAATATATTTCCTGAAATATTAGAAGTGTATTATATATATAATAATTATATAAAACCAAAACATTAAACATTTTATAGGTTTTGTTGTTTAAGATTTAGAAGATTTATCAAAGGTGTTTCGTTATTTTCTTTTTATAAATTTCATTTCAAAATTTGTCTATTACTTTTGTATAAAATATACCTCCCAGTCCCCAGTAACCCCTCTCTTGCAGGGTATCAAAAATACAGGAGAGGCGAAACAATTTGTTGGGCAGCGTTTTGGCGACCAACGCAAACACTTGGCACTTGGCACTTTTTGATGTTGTTAGTGGCCATGTCTGCTCGCCAGTCTGGTTCTGCCTGGGACCTGGGACCTGGGACCTGGGACCAGGGACCGTGGATGCCTCCTGGGATGAGACCGTGGCCGGAGCGGAGCGGAGCGGAGCGGAGCCATTCCTGCAGGTGTCGCCGCGCAGACTTGCAAACTATGCACATGGCGGTAAATACTCCGCTCGCCACGTGGCCGAAACCGCGTTCCACTGCCGTTTCCGCTGGCCAAACTTCGCCGCATCCTGCCAAGCAGCTCCTGGCGGGCGCTTAAATTTACTGCCCTCAGGCATTTCATTTGGTGTCGCGCCGCGAAAATGGAGGAGGAGTGTCTGCCCTGCCGCTGCCGGAGAAAAAAGAGCGAGCAAAAATTGGCGAAAAATACGAGAGTAGCAGGCACAGCAGCAGCGGCTACAGATAGGTTAACATTTTTGGCTAAAATCTCCGGCCAAGACGAAACAAATGCCAGCTGTCATTTTGGACAGAGTTCTGGGGACTAGAAGGTATTTTTTTTATTTTTTTTGTTAGGGGTAATAGGCTACCTCTATAAGGGTTTAATGGTTATATGGGTAAAGATATATTACATTTAAAAGTATAAATAAATAAAAATCCCTTTTTTAAATGATAATTTAATTATTATTCCTCACTTTTCCGACTAATAAATCCAAATTTTCTAAGGTTAGTCAAGGAGGGCTGTATTTCTGTTTAAAAGGATTAAAGTTATATGGACATTGACAATATTATTATAATATAATATTATTATATTTTAAAATATAAATAAATAAAAGATTTCTTTTTTTTAATGATAATTCAATTAAAAATCCTTATTGACTTGGGTTAGCTAAAGGAATGCCTGTATTTTTGGTTTAAAATAATTAAAGTTGAACGGAAATATACATTATTACATTTTAAAATAAAAATAAATGAAGATTCCCTCTTTTAAATGCTAATTAAATTATTATTCCTTACTTTTCCGGCAAATAAATCTATATTTACTTAGGTTAGTCAGGGAATTGGCTGTATTTTCTATTTAAAAGAATTAAAGTTCCCTTTTTTAAATGCTAATTCAGTCATAAATTCTTATTTACTTGGATTAGATAAAGGATTGGATTAGATAAAGGTTTAAAAGGATTAAAGCTAAAGGAAAATTGACCCTAGTGTATTTTAAAATATAAATATATGAAAGATTCCCCTTTTTAAATGCTAATTAAATTATTATTCCTTACTTTTCGGACAAATAAATACAAATTTACTTAGCTTAGTCAAAGAATAGGCTGTATTTTTTTCTTAAAAGGATTAAAGTTAAATGGGCATGGACAATATGAAATCCTCACGCACAACAGAGCATTCGATTAATCCGATTCAAGTGACTTACTCCGACTTATTCGATTTCTCCGACTTACTTACTCGATTTGTTTGGAGTGATGCGACGTCAACATCCTCTCGGCGAGGGCAATGCAATTTGCAGTGCTCTCGCAGTTATCCAATAAGCCGAGGCTAATAATAAATTGAATCAACTTTAATTCGATCCCCTCAAGGGGAAAGAGAGGGAAGAGGTCGGAAAAACACCGCCCACATCATTTCACGCGGAAATCAAAGACGCTTCCTTATTTTTCTTTAGTTTAAATTGCAGGAAATTACTTTCCAGTGGCGGAGTGCCACTGTCCCCCCCCCCGGGATTTCTCATCTTTTTCGCTGATATTAAACTCAAAGGTGAGCCGGGAAAAGGGAAAAAGGAAAACGGAGCGGCAGGGAAAACTCCTTCCTCTGACCATGCGGATATTGAGAAGAGCAGCGAAATCTTAACTGCTACTTATCGAGTCGCGCTTTCATTTTGGCCCCGTTGCCACGGAAATTCATCAAAATCATATAAACTTGTTCAGCAGCCGCTTTTCCCGCTTTGGCCGCCCTTCCCGCATTTTCCCCCACCCTCACCGTCATCCGGGAAAATCTCATCTCGAATCTCGAGACTTGAGTCGCTGGCTCTGGCAGCATTGCGGTCTATCGTTTGGCCAAAAACTTTCCTTTGGACCATCTGCATGTTTTCTTACACGGTTTTCCACGATAATCGGCTTCTTCTTCTACTTGTTGTGGTTGTTGGTGGTGGCTGCCAGTGGCACTTGAGCAATATTTGATTTTCTTCTTTGATGCCATTAGCTTTCCTTTCATTCGCTTCTCTTCATACCCTTCAAGGAAGCTGTTTTAATTCGAAAATGTTTGATTTCCTCAACTTCACGCTTGTCAATTAGAGATGGCAAGATATCGATATTTAAATCGATCTTCGATATATTAATTAAGGTAATAGCGATGTCCCTTGTTGATAGTATACTTTGATTTTGAAATTAATATATTATATTAAAACTATTAATTGTAATAATTTAATAATGAAAACCTTTTTTATTGTTATCTTAATTCAAATTAAATAAATTAAAATAAATTAATGATTTCTAGCTTAGGGCACTTACCTGGTCGACTTCTCCGTTGGGTGACACTAGCTGGCCTGCTGTATTTTTGGTTCGTCCTGGGCGCCGAGCCAGGATCCGGGACCGGGACCGGGACTCTTCTGACTGTGACTGGGCCTCCTTCACCTGGTCGCAGTCGCAGTCCGTTTCCTGGCGCAAATCGCGCACTCCAAGATAAACTTTTGTAAATGAAATTGCAAAATATATATTTCTTTAGCTTCGCTTTGCGCTGCTCTCTCTCCACTCGCCGATTTCCCACGATTTTCCTCCGCCGCTTCTTCGCTGCTTTCCACTTTCCACTTGACAGCTGAAGCAGATAATGCGTTTTGCCACTGTTGCATTGGCCCTAGAATGGAACCAGATGGAATGATGTCGGGATCGGGAATGGGAATGGGTGCAAAATGGAGGCAGGTCCTGTGGCAGGGTGCTGTGGGTCCCCTTTTGGTGCTTAGAAACCGTTCGAGTAATCAAAGCTCGACTACTGCCAATGCCAAAGCAGCCAAAGCAATCAGCTGTCGGGGCCCAGGGAGCACCTGGAAAAACAGTTTCCACTCACGCCCTCTCACTCTTACCTGCCCAAATGTATAAACATATAAAATACATCTATAAATGTGTGTTGGAGTTGGCAAAAACAATCGTCGAATGATGTGTATTGGGGATGTGCACATACATTTTTAAGAGAAATAATATTACAAAATTTACACGAGTTTTATTTTTTAATAATTGTCTGTGGATTACATTTTTATTATTTAATTTTCCATATTCATTAAACACACAAAAAGAAAGAGATATATTTTCTATATTAGGTAAATAAAGGTATGTAAAGGTAAGAAAATATATATATTGTTATAAAAGTAAATTAAGCTTAGTTCCCTAATTATTATAAAATATAAAATAGTAATCCCCAATTTTTCCCTGTCTGCCATATGTGAGAATGTGTCTAGTATATATGTTATTCCGCCCACCGAGCGAAGCGAGCGCAATCTCAGTTGCATTTTAATTACCGAATCAAAAATCAGAGAAGCGGAAATACTTATGAATTTCTTATGAAGGAGACGACGACCAAGAAGGCGTCGCAGTCGCAGTTGCCGTCGCCGTCGCCGTCGACGTTGGCGATGATATCAAAAAGATGGCAGAAAAAGAGCAACAAGGCATTTAGCAGGAATGGCTGAGGAAAAAGGGCAGCAGCAGCTGCTCTCATGGCTCAGATGTAATGCCACCCGAAACTCCTCACGACGGCACTGCCTTAGTTTTCGGCTGAAACTCAGCGGGGGCTGAACGATGAGTTTCTGTATTTTACAAAGTGTAGGGAACTTAGAACTTTTTTGTTATTTCCTTAATGTATTATTAGAAAAAAAAACCCATTTAATATAAATTGTATTTTTACAAGAAAACCATCAGCTAAATTCTGCTCATAATCTTGCCATTTCAAGTGGTTTTAACGCTTAACATGCTTCACTTTATTTGTGTTTTATATAACATGCATCGAATTATTTATTTAATTTTATATCAGGCAGGTTTTCGATTTTATTTTTTAAATTTAAAAACTATTTATTTATTTATTAACCCCTTTCTATAATAGATTTTGTATAATTTATATTAACTACGAAACTTTTACAACCCGCCTCGCCCTAAGCGACAAGAACAAAAAGGCAGTCAGACAAATTGGTTTAACACACACAAGTGAGTGTGTGTGCGGGTGTGTGTAAGTGTGCTAGTGTGTGTGGGTGCATATGGAAGCGGGAGCCAACGTACAACTGCGAAATGTGAAAGATGTTTAATTCAAGTGCGGGCGTTTTTGGGCCAACTACAGTATTTGTATCACTGCACTGAGAGTTAAAAAGGTTAGAAAAAATATTCCTCTAAAATATTTAACTTAACACCGAGCTAAATAAATTATTGATTTAACCAAATAGTAGTTTTTAATAGTTAAAATACATGGGAATCACCAAGAGGGTTAAACTGGGTCTTGTTTATGCTTAAATTAAGTTTTTTACCTTCTTAAAATAATCTAATTAGAGTAACTTTGTATTTAATATAATCTCAATTTTAAAAACCATTAGATTTAGCCAAGAAGCAATAAATAATATTTTAATAAATCGCTCCTGATGATGTATCTGACCTCGACCTTGCTAAGCCAATAACCTTTCTTGTTTTTTTTTGCCAGTATATCCTGCGTCTGTGTCTCGGTTCTGTGTCTGTGAATTTGTCTGGGGGTCGAGGCCATGAACCCCTGGTTCCCACGCCCCTGCGGCGGCTGCTGCTGCGGTTGCACTTCACTAAAAAATGATATACTACTGACATTTCGTATGTCTACTGGCCCCGGCCCGGACTTTGTCTCGTTTCGCATCCTTTTACGTTATGTTACGTTACTTTCTGGCACATCTGCGAGACACTCGCATTCGGCATTCAGCATTCAGCATTCACACCCGCCCTTGTGCCTTGTGCCACTTGTGGCCATTAGAGTGGAACTTATTTCTGGCTCGGTTTCGCTATCATCAACGTCATTTTCGGCTTTAAGGGTCTGATGAGCCGTGACAGGCGGTTGCAGGATCAGTTCGATTTGGAAGGCTTTCATTACATACATATATATTTTCAATCAATTTTGGCTGTAAGGGAAATAAATAAATAAAATTAGATATCAGCAAATATAATGCTCCTTATTTTACCCATTATATTTTTTTATTATTATATTCAATATTAATTAATGCCACAAGTCTATAATTTCCACTTTGAAAAATTAGGAGGCGTATACGTGATTTTCGTTAATAATCAGCAGACTAGATTATGGACCCTAATTGCACACTTATTCCAACTTAATTGCAGTCTAAATAGATGAATATAGATAAATACAATTGTTTTAATTGTTTTGCCGAATTAAATTAGGGTCAACGCAAATACAATAAATACCTAATTTCGTTGCTAGTTTAAGCCCAGTTAAGCGGCTTTCACTGTATAAATCCTTCCTGTAAATTCACCTGTAATCCCCGTGTAAGCTCTGCTCCAAAATGCAGTTACAACACCTGAAACACCCACGAAACACCCAATTTTGTGGCAGTGAGTAAGTAGATTTTTATTTAAGTCGACCGCGTTTTGTTTTTGAATTTTTTTTTGCCGGCAACTTTTTGGCAACATTTTCGAAAGCGCCCCCCGTTGGTAATTTGTCTGCTGCTCCTGCAGCTCCGCATATTTGTGCTTAACAATTATTTATTTATGAGGTAAACATCATTCAGATGCAGCAACGGTGGCTGCTTTATGAATACATAAATGCGCAGCGCCGCCTTAACCCCTTGGATCCTTTATCCTGTATCCCTTACCCTGTGTCTTTACCCTTTTGCCACCACCACCCCCCCAAATGGCCATTAGATTGGCCAAATGACCGTTGCAAATTTGATTGCATTTACATATGCAGCGGCAGGTGCAGCATGTGAGAGGGGTTACCTAGGGAGAAAGCTGAGATTTAAAGGGGTAATATGGCCACAGCTACAGAAAGGGATTAAAATTAAAATATTTAAGGGATTTTAATTAGCAGAACACTGCCAAGAAGCCAGGGTTTAAATCGAAGAAGGTCTTTAAGTATTTAGAACTACCTCAACCTGGAGGGAAATTAATACTAAAATATTATATTTAATTAATTTTAATAACCTCTCAGCTTTCACTTAATTCCTATCCGATTCAGGCATATTTCCCTCCATTCAAAAAATATTTATGGCTAAATTTTTGGATTTTTTTACGTAGTTGCCCCGAATAATTGCCTCGAATGCTGCATTATTATCTCAGCTCCATCTCCGACTGCGTCTCAGTGCCTCTGGTGGCAAGGACGAGGGCTCTGATGGCCATTGTTTGGCTTGGCTTGCTGCTCATTTGGTTTTGGCTTATTGGAATGGCGAATTGGCAATTTGCTGCACTTGCCGCGCGTAACAACTGAATATTGAATATGAAGCGATTGCTTGGCGGCTTCCCCCGGCACGTCCATAAATATTTGATGACACATAGATACAGGATACCGAGCGAGGCTACACAGGATACAAGATACTGGGAAACGGGAATAACCAGATTCAAGGATACACCAGTAAGATACAGGAAGAAAAATGTGTGTAATTGTGCACTACTCATACGGGAAAATTGGGAGCGAGGAGGGAGAGTTGTGCCACAAAGGAGAGCAGCGCCTAAATTCAGAAATTCATTGCGAATCCTATAGAGGCTCCTCCTGGCCAACCCTCTGATTATGCAGAAGGATACACTGAAAGAAGGTCTTTAAGCCTGGGTAAATGAGGGAAAATATTTACAGGTAAGGCTTTTGAATATATTTAGTTTAATAATAAAGTTGGGAAAATGGTTACTTATGGTAATATTTGATTTTTCTTAAATATTTCGTGGAAATAAATTAATTTTTAATGATTAAACTTAGCATAATGGCCAGAAACTGTATACAAGAACCTAAGAAAGATTATTATTATTTATATTACATTTATGTATATTAAGTTTATAAGTATTCACTATTTTTTTAAGCCACATTTTCGCTCTGTGTCCATGTTTTATTCAGCGGATTGGGCTGCGGGAGTCGGTTATTGTATATCGCAATATTCTTATTTAGTTTCATTGTGTTTTCTTCGGTTATCCACCACAAGGGGCATAAATATTTGAGCACCTTTAGTGCCCACCACCAACATCCGCCGCATCCCTCCAGTCCTGTCTTTCCTTTTATCCTTTTTCCTTTCCCCCTGGACTCCTGCCTGTCCTCGTTGGCCACAGGCAAATATTTGAAATTGAATCAAGTGGCAGTGCGAAAGAAGATTAGGAATTGGCTTTGGCCAAATGAAATCGGCTAAGATGCCGAACCGAAGCCAGGCTTATTTAATAGGAGAGTAAGTCTGCCCAGATATATATATATATTTGATTATAATTATGGCAATTTTGGGAAGACAAAATTAGGAAAGGAAATGGGAGAAAAAGAAGAGATCTAGAGCAAGTTGCTATATTGATTGCTACACCTTTTTTAAGAAAGCTTAACTTAAATCTAATATCGATTAACATAATATTAAACAATTCTACAAGTCAAACACACAAAAAAATTAACCACGGAAAAATCTCCTTCTGCACTTAAATTAAATCTTTCAAATTTGATCAAATAAATGTGATAAAAAGCTCTTTCTCTCTCTGATGCAAACTCTATTTTGTTAATATTTATTTTAAAAATCCCTCTAAATTGATCAATATGACAAAGGAGTTTTGAAACCCACCAAAAGTGAGCCTCAAATCGAGTCAAAGCCCAGACCCAAATCGTTTAAAAGTTATATGGCCAAGTTTGTGCTCGGCTCTTTTGGCGGGGACGTGTTTCTGCCTCCTTTGACTGGAGACTAATATCCCTAACGAGATTTCCCAGCGATGATGGCAAAACGGTTGCCAGCTTCGGGGTCATTAAATCGCCGGAATGTGTGTGTGTGTGGCGGGGGTGTATTTCGGATTCTCGAGAAGGTCGAGGCAAATGCCGAAGTGCGAAATGCGAAATGCGTTTGCCAAAAATGCCGACCGACTCATAAAATGCAATGCTGGAATAAAAACAAATTCACGCGGGTGCGACAAACCAAATGACAAGCACATTAAGCCCACACACAGACATACACACA
This sequence comes from Drosophila asahinai, assembly GCA_008042795.1. Taxonomy (NCBI): domain Eukaryota; kingdom Metazoa; phylum Arthropoda; class Insecta; order Diptera; family Drosophilidae; genus Drosophila; species Drosophila asahinai. The sequence continues at coordinate 16,961 of VNJZ01003499.1, forward strand.
GCTCACCTATCCAAACACACGTAGATACCAAAACATACACCGGAGAAAACTGGGAGTGTTGAATATATATTTTTCATTGGCGATAATAGCCTGGGTTTTGTCATAATTCATATTTTATTAAGTATAATATATGAAAATGTTGTTTCAAAAAATATATTATTCTTAAAGCAAAGTCAAATTATAATTACCAATGTATATTTAAAATAAATATCATGTTATTATCAAGTTATAAATATTTCCTAATTTAAAACAATTTAAATATCAAATTATAACTATTCCTTAAATATAAACCATTTTAGCTTAGATAATTTCTTTACTTCCATTTATTATTACCACATTTTCTTTGAAAAATATGCCAGCTTTTCTTCCAGTGCAGGCACGTCTGTATTCGTAACTTTTGCAATGATTTCGCCATTAGATTTTATTTGCACTTTCGTTGACATTTTGCGCAGCCCAAAACAACACAAAAACAAACAACCCAAAGTGGGGGCTGGGGATGGGTTTTTCCATGAGAAGGGAGGAAGAGGGAGAGTGATGGGATTTTCCTGTGGTGCATAACGTTTTAAAGCAGCTACAAAATCTCCAAAGCACACTTGAGTTAAATCCAAGGAGTATGCCACGACCTGAGACAGGTGCTGCTGCTTCGGCCTCTCCTCCTCTCCTCCTTTGACAGTCGAAGGATGTTGATGCCTGAAGGTTGGTATAACAGGACGAAAAGGGGAGGAGCAGGGCTGGAAAATTCGGAAGGGAGAGCAGTAGCTATAGCTGTGCCATTACCACAGTCAGACAGATGCAGAGACATCCAGCAACCACATATGACACTTGTTAACCCAGCAACAACAAGGGGCTCCGCAGGTTGCCAATGGTGGGTTAAAGGACCTCGGCAGTGCGGCATAGATGAGAGAGAAAAGTAGCCGAGACTGACTTTAATTAACAACCTGGTGGGGTATTTTTAAATGTTAACTGAAAAATATAATAAAAAATGGGGATAAAGTATATATAATATTTAATTAAAATTTTTGACAAGAGATTACATAGAAAGAAAGACGTTTTTCATATTTTTTTTAACATTTTAAACCCACCAGCGTTGTCTGTAAAAAAGCCAACTCATCGGCTCTATGGCGACATTTCAGGAGAAGGAATTTCAGGACAAGGTCTGGAGCAGGGGATGCCACGGGGACCAGGGCACATTACACACATGGACTGGACTAGTTCAGGACAATTCTCGTCAGGATTTTGGATAAACACACACAGGACATGGCGCAGAAAAAGAGTGAGAGAGGACGACACACGCACACCAATAAAAACAAACGAAACGATAGGACATTTGGAATCCTCATTGCAACGAAAGTGATTTTAATAATAAATGAATTTTTTCTTCCCCTCTCTCCAGAGAGAGAGAGGCAGAAAGAGAGAAAGGGCACGGCCTTAACCCCGCTTCCGTTCTGCGGCCAACTATCCTTGAAGCGGACCCAGCCAGAACCTAGCGAATTTTAGGACTCTTCTGGGGCAAGACTAGGCGCCTGCGGCATCAGCAAACGAAATGAGAGCCAGGACATCGAAATATCGGATGTTTGGTGGCAGAAAAATTACCAATAAGTTGGTAAGTCATTATGTATTCAAGCTCTTTTATTTTTTCTTGGGAAATATGGCTTAAAAAGATTGTTGAAATGTAAAGAAAACAAGAACTTATTAGCACTTATTACAAGGAATAAGAGAAAGGCCAAAAAATCGCAAGAAAATCCTCGGAGAAAAGCTGGTACATTTTTAAGTATTAATAATTCATAAATTTTTGCTAAACATTTTTAAGATTTAAATAAGAAATTCAGGTATTTGGAAAATTTAATTAATTAAAACCTCTAGTCACTCTCCAAGTTCCTTTAACAATTAGCCGCTGATATTAATCCAAGCAGAGTTGATTAAAAGGCAAGCTCCAGGACTCTCATCCTTTTTCGGGGTCTGATTTCCCTTTGCCCATCTGTCAATTCTTGGCCACATTACTTATGCTCCGCCCTGCCACTCATCCAATTACCAGAGAACCTACACAGACCAGAGAGTGAAGTCGAGTAAAGTAAACTAATCCGAGGCCGCGCAAACGAAGTGCTCAAAAATTAATAGCCAAGAGCCTAGACCAGAAACTCATAATTATAAGTGCGAGAGGGGTGGCGGTCATAACTCATAAACATAAATTTAAATTAGAAAACAAATGAAACCGCGCCGTGTCGTTAATTTTCGCAGCCATCTAACCCTTGTCTGCCAGCTGAGTTTTCCTTGCTCACTTTTCCCCCACACTCCTTGGCATTTATTTCCACTCACCTCAGGCTTTAGACCTCAAAATCGGTTAATATTTAAATGAAAATCGGGTTAGGGGGTCAAGGCTTTGGCCTTAAAATGGAAATTGGGCTATATATTCTTTGATTTTAGCGGGAATATGTATTTAAGAAATTAAGAAAAGAACCTTTTCCTTTATATTTCTAAATAGTTTTTATATTTAAAGTATGGCTTGGCTTAGGGCATATTTACCTCCCATCTCTAAACTGTATATAGTTTATATATATCCTGCTATATTTATGTGGATATATGAAAACCGCAAACGGAGATAAGCGGATGATGAAAGTTTCGACAGACCGAAATGGAATATACAACATAAACAACAAAATGCGACCACAATCGATGGATGTGGATGGGGTTCACCGAGGATATTCTAGGAGGGAGGGGAGGATATACTAGGTGGGGGCCGAAGCGGCCTTGCCTTTGATGTGGCCAAAAAGCAGGACGAACAACTTTTTATACCATTCCACTTGACTCGACTCCACTTTGCTACGCTTTTTGTTGGCGGATCTTGATTATAAGCCACATTAATGCACAGACATGCCCCGCGAACAGGGGCCGGGGCTGGGAAAATGGTTGGGAAATGGGAAAATGGTAAAAGGCTCACAGGAGCTAGGTACCAGGCTCTTTGGGCATCGCTCGGCGGTCAGCACTTTTAATTAAAACAAAACAAAACAAAGCGGGGGAATAGCGGACGGAAAATAGTTAAATAATACATGAAGTGCGTGCGACAGAGACACAAATATGCCACCCGATGCGGAAAATGCGGATGGTCAACAAATTATCAGCAACAATAACACCGAAAAGAAAAACCGGAAGTCGGAAGCAAAATCAAGAAACGGCGAGAAACGAAACGAAACGGAAGCGGAAGGCAAGACAAGAGGCGCGAAAACAAGTGGTCCTCCCCCCACAAAAAAAAAATATAAAGAACAGCTGTAAGCCTTGCACTTGGGAAAATAATATAAATATTAATATTGAATTAGTAATTATTTATTTACTTAATTTGTTGCAGCAGAAAAGCGGGTTAATAAATACGATCAACTGGTTTGAGGCTTTCTTTGGCTAGAAATATCCATAGAGGGAATTATATTTATATATGCAAATATTTATAAATATAGTATTTTAAAAACTAAACAGACTTACAATTATATCTAAATCAAGATATTTTGTGTTCAAAATATATTTTACGTTTTCTTAGTTTAAGAGTTATTACCTTAGAACCTTTTCGAGTGTTTCCCTCACACATTTTTCCAGGCACTTAGCAAAGCCAAATAAAAAGAGGAAAAGCTTAACTATAAATGCACACATACATATGTAAGCATACATACAGATATAAATAAAAGTGGCCTACAAAAAATAAAAAAGAAAACCTAGAACTAAGGCCGCGAACTCTTTTGCTCGCTCTCGCCCCTCGCGGGCTTTCTAAATTGGCATTATGCGGCTCAAGTGGGCGGTGGGCGGGCAAGGAGGCTAAAAATGAATGCAAAAGGGTCAAGGATAACTAACAAAGAGACACCTGATGATAGTTCTTTATGGAGCTTGGGGGAAATGAGTTCGGACAGTTCAGGCAGGGCTTTTAACTAATTTCAGAGACAAGTGGAAATGTTAATAAGGCTGCTGATTAGAGTTCACATAAATTAGAGCTATATTTATGTGAAATTAAATAATAAATAGTTAGCTATACATTTTCCTGTAATTTTTGTTTGAAACATTAACAGTTATTAAAGTTATTTTCGATTTATGGTTCTAGTTTTTATACCTATGTAATTACTCTTTGAGCTTGTATCACTTGAATTCATGTCGCATCACCAATTAATTGTCAGCCCTTTTATTCCCTCGGAAAATATGAATTTATTGCAATATGTCGGTTGCCCCGTTCGAAAGTGGTTTCCTTTGGCGATGGCAAAGTGCCTAGAACTCGGACTCGCACCCGGACCGGCACCCAATCATCTCCTAGTTCGCTTTATTTCCATTGCCAGCTCCTCCTGATTGATGGACTGCCCTTCAATGGATGGCCAGTGTCGCCGGGATGAATTCCAAAGGCTAACCAAGCAGCAGCGGGCAGGAAAAAGGAGCAGAAATTAAGTTGTTACTTTTGTGCCGCTCTTCTTTTATTTTGTGTTTTTTTTTTCTCCTGCGCCATCACATTGTCCCAGCGCCGGCGAATGGCAGACATTGGAGTGCCAGAGCACTGAAAAGAAATATTCGCAAGTTATAGGAAATATTTACAAGAGTTTGTAATCAAAATAGGGTTTTTTTAGGCGAAAGAAGAGTGCATTTGAACTTAAGAAGGAGCTTACTCTCCCTTATTTCAAGTATTTTTCATTCGAGAATTTTTAACTAATTTTAGAGACTACTGAAAGTATTATTTATGTTTAAAAAAACGCCTTGAAATTCGATTCCTTAAACATTTTGTAAGCTTTCTTGAATATTGTTCAATGGGAATTTGTCAAAAACCGATAGAAATACTAATAAATATCTCTCATAAAACCTACTTTATCCCTGCATCAAATATTCATTTAATTTAACCAATTATTTCCTTTTTTTTCGGCCGTGTGAAAATAGAGTTTCCCGGGCCAAGACCGCTTTTGGCCTGGCCCTTTTGCGCTTCCTTTCCTTTACTTGTGCCGTTGACTGTTTTTGCCTTTTGGCCCCGGCGAAAACCTTTTGGCCTTTCATTTCGGTCAGCTTGCACTTGGAAATGTTTATTGTTGCCGGCTGCCGCCCCCCTTAGTGCCCCCCTTTTTCCTTTATTTTTTGTGGCTAAATACAAAAGGCAGCTGGTTTTTACGCCTACCCCCCCTTGGGCGTAGCCCCAGCGAGCGTCTGGCTTTCCAGGGGGCTGGGTCCTTTTTCTCTGGTTTTTCTGTATTTTCTGTGTTTTTTTGTTGTTTTTTTTGTGTGCCTTGTGCCGGGTCGGTTGTTAGTTGCATGAATATGAAGTGGTCTTATAATCCACACCAAACAACAAAATGACCCAAGTGCGAAATTAAAAGGCGAAAATGTGCCGGGGGCGGGGCGGTGGACAGGGGGGACTGGGGCTTTGTTTGGGGGCGAAACGTGATGACTGCAAAATGAAGACGTTGGAGAGCGGAAGCCGGGAAATGTATGGGACACAAAACCAAAACAAAAAGGGGCCAACAATATAGTTGATGTTCCGGCTGTAAGATAGCTGTTACTCAGCTTGATTTATTGTCTGTGGATTGAGGGGGTTCCTTCCTCCCCCTCCTTTTTCGAATTAATAAAACAGCAAGCAGCAGGCCGATTTGTATATTATTCCCTTTAATGCCCATCCAATTCGGAATAGTCCTGAGACTATGAGTCCTTAATTGTGGGCCATTTTGATGGGTTCGTGAATGGCTTTGTTTTTAGGCGATTTGAAGGCTTTATTAATTTTTTACATATTTTTATAGATAAATGTAAGCTTAGAGGTACAATAAATAAATTTTAAAATATTTTTTTTGCATATTAAAAAGATTCCCTTCTTAAAAAGCTATTTGAAATGTTAGCTACCATTATTAAAATAACTAAATAAATACTCATTGCCTCAAAATACATTACCCAAAAATACAAAATAAATATAAATCTTCTGTCCAAATATTTGTACATATATATCTTATATTCAGCTCTTGCTTAAAACTTAATACTGAATTTATGGAGTTAAAAAAGAACTCTCTGCCAAAGGAATTATTTTCAAAAATAAAAAAGATGAAAACGAATACTGACCGAAAATCCCCAAGACTTTTTATTGTGTGTGTTTTAGCTGCATTAGCAACGCCAGTGATTTGTTGCCCGAAAGGTAATTGAGATTTATTCGATGGCCTCGAGGATATGGACGGCTGAAGGGTTAACTGAGAGCTCCCATTCAAAATGTTGCTGATTTTTCAGCTTTCAAAATAGAAGCCGGCAAAAAGCAGAGGTCTTCGCTGTTTGCCGTCTGTTAATTCCAGAGACTTTTCCGATTCTCACGGCGTCGGCGCCGTGGCGGCTAAGAGAGAGATTTGGATGCTGTGGCCATAATATTTATGGCTGGGATTGGAACTCGGCTAAGGGCCGTGGAAGTTAACAGAAAATATTAAGAGAGCCGAGAAAGTAATGGGCTGCTCTTGAGGCCTGTTAACTTCTCGGGTCATGCGCCGACTTGACCCTTTGAACTCTTAGACAAGTGCTAATCGCAGTCGCTCTTCGAATAACTCGTATAACAGCTCCGGGACTGAGTCCCGGCTAATCCGCAGTTTGTGGCTATTTTAATTCGGAGTCCTCGCCGGATACTTGTTGATAATCTTATGGGATCGGTTGTATATTCGATTTCATTGTATGATTCATGGGAATTTATATTGATTTCAATTGATAATTATATTTGGAGGTTGGAAGCCAAAGCGATCGTTCCCTGAATTCAAGAAAAATTTGTTTGAATTTTTTTATAAGTAAATAACTAATTTCGTAAATTTACAATCACATCTTGAAAAGGTTATTAGCTACTACTTAAATTGAAATATTCATATCCAAACTTATTTTCTTTATTAAATATTTAAACTTATAAGATAAAAATATATTTATTTGCTGAAACATTACTAAGAAGAAAACATGCTTATTTATTTCTTTCTTTCTTTATTTTGTTTATTTATTTAATGTAAATTCATGATATTTAATTTTCCTGTATGTTACTTCGTATATAAAGTTTTCTGGCAAGACTTGCAAAATATTCTTCAGAAGCACAAATTACTTTTTCATAGATCTCTATGTAAATTATACGAAAGAATTTATTTAATTTGTTTTTATTTTATTTTTGTATTATCTTTCAAAACAAATTGTATTATATATAAAAACTCCTTAAATATTATTCAAGGATCCTCTAAAAAGTAATGTATTACATTTTTTTTATTATAATACATATTGTTTGACACAAGTTCGATCAGTATTATTTGATGGAGAACTTAAACTCTGTTAATATACAAGAAATGTAATGTAACAGGATGTAAAACGTGATTTATTACATCAGGCTGTTGGACAACATAACAAAATACTATAATAACATAACATAAAATAATAACATAACATAACATAAAATAATAACATATCATACATAACAAAATAAATAAAAAAACTAAACACATCGAAAAAATCACAATTTTCGAAAATCATAGAAAACTTTTGGGACAGCAAAGCTTTAAAGTTGCCCCAGGTCATAAATTACCATTCTTGCTTGCGATTATTTCCTCCGGCTCTGCTCGGCTTTTAAATTTCCCAGTTTTTCCTCGGGGTAATTTTCCAAGCAGCTTCATTTTGCCACCAATCCCCACCCACCCAAGCTACCCCTTGACTTCCAGCCAAGCGTCTCTCCTGGGCATAAGTGCTGGCGTTTCATAATTGCCCTTGTTTGTGGCCGCGCATTAAGTTGTTCTTGTTGCCGTTCCCGAGCTCCTTCTGCCTTCTGCCTCTGCTTCAGCTGCTGTTTCTCCTGCTGATTGTCCGCATTGCGTATACGCCACGTGGGCCGTGGAGGAGAAGCCGAGGAGAGGCGCGAGGAGGGAAAGCGACACAATTGCATATTGATTACAGCATAACTCCCCTGTCGACAACTCCTCGGTGGATAATAAATTTCCAATTATGATCGGTCTGAGGGGGCGGACCCACAGCAACAACAACAACAACAACAGCAACAGCAACAGCAACTTTACGGAGAAGAAAAAATCGCAGGAGTAACGGACACAAAAAAACTTTTGAGACTGCGAAATTTATATGTTGAACAAATTGGATTAATTATGAAACCATGAAAATGAGGTTAATTCCTTCTGGTTAAATAGTCGTTAACTATTCGGTCCCTTTTGCGGATTTCCATATGGCTGGACACGTGCAACATGCAATGTGCAATGTGCAATGTGCAACATGCAACCAGGAACGGCAACGTGCAACGTGGAACTGCAACGCTTGCAATTACATGTGGCGTTAATAAAAACAAATGAGTTTCGGTCGCCCGGCGACAGGGAGGGTATGTAAGAGAGATCGGCTGCCATTAAATGTAATTATTTTAATACGATTTACAGTTCGGTTTCACTTCAGGACTTGCCACAGTGCCTCCGCAACACTGCAATGTGCTTAACGGCCATTTATGTTTTGATTTTCAATAACCGTAATTAATGCCGCACTTTGGCACTCAGGGTTAATGCTGCCACTTCCGGTTGCTACTCCTTGCAGGGTAGGAAAAATATTTCTACAACTTTCAAGGGACTTTCCTAGGGCTTAGAGGGTTTCCGAGATTTATTCGACGCTGTATTATAATATTTTCTATGTATTAGGCTAGTAAACATCAGAATTATACCAGGATAAAATATATAAAAATAAATTTCAATGGAATATATACAAGATCTCCATGTAAAGAACTTCTTTCTAAGGATCTTTCTTTGCTAAATCTGGAAGAACTTAACAAGGCTTCCTAAATTCTTGAAAAAATCGAATAACTGTGCTAAAACCTATCTGATTTTCTCTTAGTGTTTCCTATCGATGTATCTGTAATTGGCATTGTTTCTGTTCGGCCTCAGCTCAATGCGTGTTACTGTCATTACCGCTGCTGCGGCTCCAGTGTATCCCCGTACTGATTCGCTTTGTAGTTTGCCGTTTAGTTGCAAATGCGTAATTAAATGCATTTTATTGGTGGTTCTTATTAAAGTTATTGTTGAAAGGCATTTTTTTAAATGAACGCTAATTTTGACAAGATTCAAGTATTATTGTGTGCTTTTTAAAGAAGCTAAAACATAAGTGCAACTTAAAATATATTAAATTATCTAACTAAGGTATTTAAATAGAACATTATTTTAAAGGCAATATGGGTGTTGCGGCTAGAATATTTATGCTGTCTAGAGTCTGAAATGTCTCCTTCCTTTCAGTCTCACAATTAAATTACTGACTGAAAATATAATATTAATAATTAATAAGGGTACAAATAACACCATTATTAAACATTGAACAAATTCCCCTGCTGTTTATTACAAGCGCCACCTGTTGGCGGTATTGTTTGCGTTTTCCCCAAGCCACACTAGATGGCGCTTGTGGAAGCTTTTCAGGAGCTCCCTGATTTTTTCATCAGAACTTGATGAAATTTTTTTTTTAAAATAATTATTATTTATTGTGCTTTCTTGCCAGTGAATTTCATTATTTCTTTGTATTACCAGAGGCTGTGGCGTTGATCTAGCCAATTTTCCAAATTTTCCACTATACCCATCTATTTTTTCCCGCATTTTCCGGCAGCTTATCATCTGCCAAATGTCAGAGGCTTTATTTTTTGGGTGCACTCTTTTGGGTCTTTGTTATTTGTTTGAATGCCTTTAACGATCAATAATTAATTTTGTGCCCGGCGACGAGGCCGGCCAGAGCGAGGCAGCGAGTCAACGAGGCAACGGCATGCATAATTTTGCGATGATTGTGTTTTAATTAATGCAACACACAAAAATCGAGCAGAGCAGGCAGGACGAGGGCAGGAGGGGGAGCAGAAGAGAGAAGGGATCGGGATATAATAGTTGCAAAGCGAACGGCCAGCAAACTAACTAGCGGCTATTGTTTGGCCACGGCGCCAACATTTACATGCACTCGCATTTAACCTTCTCGCTCACATATGCAGCGGCACTGAGAGAAATACTTTGCGAGGGAAATAAATAAAAATAATACAAAAATTAAAAAGTTTATATTATATAAATTTATTTATTATTTAGACGGAAAACACAAGAATTTTCTATTGAGCTTTATTTCAAATTAACTCTAAAAAGTTTTCATATTTATTTAGCTATATAATTAGTGTGACCTTATTTCTTTTTTTTCCGTTTTTGCAAACAATATTTATGGCATATCTTGAGACAGGCATTTTAGGAGATTTTAAATATGCACAAATTATGATCTCTTTCTATTAAATCTTTTATATAATTAGTGTGGCCCTATTTTTGCAGATATTTCCTTAAGTACTTATTGCACACCTGAAGGAAACATTTTCAGGAGATTTTTAAATAACCAGAAATAATGTTTTCTTTTATTTGTAATATTTATTTGTGTCTTATAAGCGGAGTATGGTTAAGGATACCTATTTTCTCAGTGTCCTCGCCTTAGAACAATGGCCTCAAATTAAAAGCTGAAATCAATGGCCACACATTGACCGAGCCCCCGTTTTTCCCCCATTTTCCGCCGCCACTTTCCCCGCTTTCCCCACATTTCATTCATTTTGTTCATCGCCTGCATTAAACATAATGCACGTAATTATTATCATTTTGCGGCAGCTTCTATATGGACTCGCACGCCGCCGCTGCCGCCGCCGCCGCCTCCTTTTTTCGGTCGAAACTGCCAATTTATACTCGATTGTGAACTATTTATTAGCGCATAACTTCATAAATGAGCGGCGTTCGCTGTTTGGACGGAGGACGGGCGAGTTTTCGAATTAAAGTTGACGTCACATGCACGGCCCGAGCGGGATGTGTTGGCCAAATAATCCGTAATTCAGAGCCAGTTAAGTCCCGATGGCCAAGTCCAGTCCATTTGAGATATTCCCATATCATGTCGGCCGCAGAGTGGGACGAGGTGTGGGTGAGGGTGCGGGTGCGGTGATTATTTTCATAGATTTCTAATTTGTTGCCCAATTAGCGGCATTCAATTTTACATTCGTTCGGAAAGCCATTAATCAATGCGGCGATACTTGAACGATTCGTTCTGGTGCCGGCTCTGGCTCTGGTTCCACCCACAAATTGAAGGATTGGCTGATTGATTGAGGGCCTATTTAATTGAATAATTATGTTTACATTTGCCAAGTTGAGGTAACTCGGCGCATTCAGTGGCTATTTCCGGCTCTATTGGGGCTTCCCATGTTGATATATTTATTTAATTCTGCATTATTGTAGCGGTTGGGAGCGTAATGAATATATATAATGTATATAGGTGTCAGTTAAGTTAAATATATCGATTGGTGTTGACAAAACAATTGATGTAATGATTTTTAAACAGTTTTATTAACTACACGAAGCAAGCCTTCAATGAAATAAGTTTAAATATAAATATTTATGGTTGTAACTAATTTTATTTTTGCTTACTTAAACTGCCAATATATTTGTGTGTGTTTCTCCTTTAGTTTCACCTGACTGCATCCTGTGGCCTCCATTGGATAATCCTGGCACTGTCTCTGGAGAAAATAAAGCCAGTCCCTAATCGCATTTGACTCTACCAATATATATCCCCCAGGCTATAGCTGCTGGCACGGTATCCGCTTTGCCATTGCTCCCCAGCTTTTCGACTTTCGCCCCCGATTCTCCGATTCTCTCTGGGATTTGCCCCGTTGTTGTTAATTTTGTAGGCACTCGTACTTATAAATATAGGAGGATGTAGCCGTAGCCGGAGCCGGAGCTGGAGCCGGGCCGGCAGAATGCCAACAATATGCAGGTGCATATTGTGGGGCAGATTGCGGATTGCGGCTTCTGCCTAACAAGTGCCAGCAAATGTACCGTGAAGAAACCATTTAGGATTAGTTTAATATGATACACAGAGTAGGAGGCGGAGGCGGAGGCGGAGGAGCAGGAGCCGGGCCAGAGATAACGCTCCTGGAATAAGCAAACAGTACTTAAAACTGCCGGGGCAGGACTACTTAAGATGTGCCAGTAGCAGCCGGAGCAGCCGGAGCAGCCGGAGCAGGGACTACGAAAAAATAGGAAAAGCCACGAGCAAACGGACGGGACTCAAACAGGACTCTGGTGAGATAAAGCCCGGGCTGAGCCCTCAGCCTTCGGCAGGAGGGGCTGCCTGGGCACAAAGGAAAAAAATGACAAATTTGCAAATGTTAAGACGGAAAGAAAACATCAACATAAGTTATAGGCTTAGTGCGTAATCGTTTTTCGCAAAGGACTTGCTCGTCCTGCCTCTTGGCTGCCAAAAAAAAGTGGGTGCAAAGCGGGGGGCGCTGTGGGCTGTGGCGGCATGTGGAATGTGGCAACATGGGTAATGATGCCACCAAGCAATATTTGAGGTTTAGCTACAGGGGAATCCCCCTGAACTTGCCGCAAAATCAATGGAACTGCCTTGTAAGTCTTAAAATATAAGTTTAAAATATTTGTATTTATTTTAGGTATTTATTTTTGGTTTATTTTCGCTCTGTAAATGTCCTAAAAATAGGCACTCAAACTATCTGTCTCAGGGATCATCGACTTATCTGCAGGTCCTCCAAGCCCTGGCTTCGCCTCCATTAGGCATTAGCCATGCGGATTTCCCTGGCTGTTCAAATTAAAAATTCATAAAAGCAGAAATGTGAAATTATGATGATAAAATAAACACAGAAAAGAAGCCGCAGACGGCCATAAGAAGCGGGTAGTTGCACTGAAAGAAAGTCAAATTAAAAAAAATTAAGAAGAAAAAATATAATTTATTGAACTAAGGAATTATCAGAATATAAAACAGAAATAACCACTTAAAGAGTAATAAGAAAAGATATAAAATATAAATCTTTAGCTTAACCTTTTTATTTTACAGTGTCTTGAGTAAGTGGGTGTTTTTTTTTCTTATTTTTTTTGAGAGGGTGGACTCAGGGCTGTGGGTGAACGTGACATTGGCCGGCTACTGTGAGAAAAAGCCAGCCGCAGAATCGGACAGAGGCGGGAGAGGACGAGGACTCCGGCGACTTGAGCGCTGATGATGTGGATAAAATAAACATGGGACATTGGTTTGGCCAAGGAGAAAGTGGGCCAAGAGTGGGTGCTGGCTCCGGCCGAGGGACGAAAGCGTGTTTAAACATTAAAAGGACCATTAGATACGCCTTAAAGTATGCTTCAAGTAGATTATCTTCCATCAGTTTTGTTTGCTTACTTGGAATTGTTTCGCTTCATTTTTCTCGTTTGCAAACAGAGTGTGCGTGTGTGTGTGTGTGGGGGTTTTCCTTTTGGCCAAAGGAAAAAGCAAGGAAAATCTTTCGGTGGCCAAAGCCAAAGCTGAAGCTGTAGCTGAAGAAAAGCCCGAGACGAAGACGTTATTATAAATTGTGCGCGTGTCCTTGTAAAATAACATCAAGTGAACCCAGAGGCCCAGGACCAGGCCCAGGCGCAGCCACCCTAGAGCCACCCTAAAACAGCACATTCTGGTCAAGTCGTGGCCCCGCCATGCTTCTTAAATTACCAAGAAGTGCGCTTATTGCTTCTGCTCTGCTTTTGGCCATGGCCCGTGGCCCGTGGCCCATGGCTCATAGCTCATGACTGATGGGTAACCGCTGAAGTAGGTGGTGCCGGGTGGTCACCAGCCTTGGCTCAATTTAAAGCCAACCAATTGCTCGTAAATTTCTATTTCAAGGCGCCCAGAGATCGGGGCAAAAGGAGTCTTTATATATCAGAAATAGGTCAACGACAGACCTTGAATTTGCGTCTCGATTAAGAGCTGGAAGCTTAAAATGTATTGCTAAATTTAAGTTTTATTTTGTTAGCATTTAGCACTTGGCAAGTTAAGATTCCGCCGAGATTGATAAAATTAGGATTAAGTACACAGGAAGATATGGTCACACTACGATTTGAAGAACGACAAAAACATTGAAAAGTTAAACGAAAGAGATAAATCGACGAAATAAAGAATAATCAACATTGTTACCCTGATAACAATTTATTTATTTATTTATTTAACAAATTAAGCCTAGCTTTTATACTGGAAATCCATTTAATGTTCATACTGAACAAGAAGAGATGTAACGAACTTTTATTATTAGCTTTATTTTTATAGTATTTCCATCTCTAAATCAAGAATATTTCTAATACATTTTATAAATATCCCTCATTTTTCTTATATTCCCTTTTTTTTGCCAGATTATATCCAATCGATATGGAAACTTGGAGAAGACCCCAAGCTGGGCCACTCGCAATTAATTAACACCTGGCGAGAGACCTCGTTCCGTATCTCTGTATCAATTGTCCTCCATCGCCAATTACATTAGCACCGCCGGCTGGCACAGATGTCCTGGCAGGCAGAAAGAGTCCTGTATCGGCATTCAGTCATGCGCCTCACAATCCTGTGGCTGGTCTCCGTCTTGCTTCGGATTCGGGGCCAGGACCTGCTCCTCTCGGAGCTAAGCCCCACCAACGATGAGCTCAATACCCGCCGCCTGGCCAGTGCCACCAGCTTTCTGACTAAAAGCTACATTGCCAGCAGGATCAACACGCTGGTCATCCGTCAGAGCTGCCTGGCATGTCCATCAGGGCTCGCCCATCGCCAGCAAAGGGTTGTGGATCAGGTCCTGGAGAGCCTGGCCCCCGACATCAGTGTCCTGCTGCACGGGGGCACGCCGGAGGTGACCTCCTGGGACTACACGCTCTTCGTGGTCAACGACCACGTGGCCTTCAAGTGAGAGGGAGACTTTATTTTCAACCAAATTTTTAAGCATTTTCCCCCAAGGCAGCAGGACTTCATCTTTCCCGACCAGATGCTGGAGCGGGAGTTCTTCTTCGTGGTCGTGGTGACGGAGCTGCAGAGCAGCGACACCATCGAGCAGACCGCCGGCATGATAATCTTGCACAATCTGCGCCGCCCGGTCATCAATGTGGTGGTGGTGGCCCAGCTGGAGGACGGCCTGGTGGCCACCTATGCCTACAAGCTCTTCAAGGCGAACTGCAGGCCCGGGATCACGGTGCGGCGGAGCAACTACTTCGACCGGGCCACCGGGGAGCTGCAGGAGCCGATGCCCGACCTCTATCCGGTGAGGCACGGCCACCTGGGCGACTGTCCGCTCAACGTGAGCGCCAACCACCTGCCGCCGCACCTGATCTACAAGCACCACGACGACCGTCCGGCCTCGGACTCCGGGGAGCCCGTTCCCGCCCAGGATCTGTCCGGCATCGATTGGGAGCTGCTGCAGCTGCTGGCCCGGGCCCTGCGGTTCCGGATCAACCTGTACATGCCCAGCGATCCCAGCCAGATCTTCGGCGAGGGCAACGTCTCCGGCTGCTTTGCCCAGCTGGCCGACGAGAGCGCCCAGATCGCCATCGGCGGACTCAGTGGCTCCGACAAGCGGCGCTGGCTCTTCTCCAAGTCGACGGTGTACCACCAGAGCCAGTTCGTCTTTGTGGTGCGTCGGGACAGGTACTTGGGACGCTTCGGGCCGCTGCTCCTGCCGTTTCGGGGCAAGGTTTGGGGCGCCATTGTGACGCTGCTGCTCCTGGCGGTGGTCAGCACCTGCGGCCTGCGCTCCCGTCTGGGCCTGAGCCATCCGCTGGAGAACCTGCTGCTGGTCAGCGTGGGCAATCCGATGCCCATCCAGCGGCTGCCGGGCACGGGCTTTCTGCGCTACCTCCTGGCCAGCTGGCTGCTCCTCACCCTCGTCCTGCGCTGCGCCTACCAGGCGCGACTCTTCGACGTCCTGCGCCTGCCGCACAACCGCCCGCTGCCCGAGGACCTCGCCGGCCTCATCGAGGACAACTACACGCTGGTGTCCAACGGCTACCACGACTTCTATCCGCTGAAGCTGACGCAGCTGCTCGGCGAGTCCTTTGCTGTGCGCTTCGAGCGCGTGCAGCGCGCCGGTCCCGAGGAGCGCTTGACCACCATCTCGCTGATCAGCAGCCTGGCCTACTGGAACCACCAGCACCGGAGCCACCCAGCCAGCCGGCTGACCTTCGTGCGCCAGCCCATCTACCTGTACCAGTTGGTCATCTACTTTCCGCGCCGCTCCTTCCTCCGGCCGGCCATCGACCGCAAGATCAAGCAGCTGATGAGTGCCGGGGTCATCGCGCAGATCGGAAGGAGGTATCTGCGCTACGCGCAGCTGGCGGACACGGACAGCGATGGACGCCTGCTGAGGCGGATCACGCGGCGGATAATGGAGGGCGCCTATCGCATCCTCTTCCTGGCGATGACGCTGGCTAGCGCCGTCTTTGTCCTGGAGTGGCTGTCGGGCAGGATGGGGTCGGGCAGCAGGCTGCGGCGGTGGATGGAGTGGGTGCATGCACCCTGAGCCAGGAGAGCAAAAATATATTCGTTATCAAAATATAATATAAATAATTTAATAATCAAAATATGTGCAGTAAGGCATTTTTTTATATTTTTTTTTTTCTATTTAAAATAAGTTGTTAAAGAGCTTGCAACATTTTGTTGTTGAAACTAAAATCAAGTTTGATAGTTATCTGCCTTTGTATGCAATAAATAAATACAAATGTTATAATTCAAAATATTGAACAATTTTAATGAATATATTGGAAATATAATTTATTGCCTATTCATTTCCCAAATCTGTTCCTGCTTTCCCGCAAAAATGAGAAAGGAATACACGAACAAAACTCATTTTCCGTACGAAATATTATCATTCGAGTCCTTACCAGTGTTGCCAAATCAGCTTTTTTCCCGTCATTCTCAGCTTTTTTTATTCTTGATCTGCGGCTATATTTTACAAACAGCGGGAAGCGGGAAATCTAACTCTAATTAAATTCTAAAACAAACTTTATCTGCGTGCAAAAGATTTAAATGTTGACTACAAAATTGTGCGCTTTTTTCAGCTTTTATTTGAAAATAAAAGGACTTTTTTTTTTTGTTTAATTGCAAAATTTGTATGAAAATCTTTGCGCTTTTATTTTCAGATTTTTTTGGCAAACAAAAAAAAACAGCTTTTTTTCTACCCTTGTCCCGCCGAAAACAGCTTTTTTTCTCAGCAAAAGTTGGCAGCACTGGTCCTTACTGCATATTTCTTCCAGTTCCACTTTTTCGAGGCGTTATAGTAAATTGATTGTAAAAAGCTGCGGGCACACTGCATTTCCCGAGAAGCTCCTAAACTTGCACGTGGCATTTTTTTATTGGGATTAAATTGGAACTTAAAATGAGTCTCGAGGACATTTCGGCGGTGATGAAGCTCTGCGACGACAACGTGCATAAGCTGCAGGTCAACTTGTCCTCCTACCAGCGCGAAGTGAACCACGTGCACCAGGTGCTCGCCGAAAGATGGATGAACGTGGAAAAAGTGGATGGCAGACTGGTAGCGCTGCACGATCAGCTATTGAGCAGTCTCAGCGAGATTAATGCGTCTGTGATCAAGATGAACCTGCAGCTAAAACTCAACCGGCCAGGCTCAGGAATGATCCGGGAGGGCGAAGACCCCGAAGAGCTTGCGTCCGTGAAGCTTCCGAGTAGAAACGCCATAGAAGAGAGCGGCAAGGAGCAAAAAAAGGAGGCAAGCGTCCAGCAGGCGTCAGAAGATTCGGGCCAACAGCTTGTGCCCATTGACTTGTCATCGACGCAAAAGGTCGCCATAGAGGAGACACCACCGACTAGTCCACAGCCAAAGCCGAGCCAATTCTCCGAGAGCCTGGTGTTCTCCATGCACTCCAGCTGGGTGATTGAACCCGCACCGGAGAAACTCAAGCCGAAGCCAAAGCCTGGACCCGTGCAGCAGGTTCCTCAGGCTACTAAGGCGGGCTCACCGGAGAAACTCCAGCCGAAATCCATTCTCGTGGAGCAGGTTCTTCAGGCTACTAAGGCGCCCTCACCGGAGAAACTCCAGCCGAAATCCATTCCCGTGGAGCAGGTTCCTCAGCCCACTACAGCTCACCCACTTCCGTCACCCTGGTTCCGTCTGGTAAGATTTCCATTGCCAGCGCGCAACCGAACCCTGCTGCCACCCAAATCCGGCAGTCAGACGTCCAGCAACGGCATCTACGAACAGATCTTTAAGAACATTGACGCGTTTCCCGCCAACACTGTGGTCACCGCCACAGTGATGCACTTGAATATCGCCAAGAATTGCTTCTATGTGGCCAAGTGGGATGCGGGCTCTCGGCCGCTGCAGATGCTGCTCCAGGGACAGGTGCCGCTGCGGGAACTGGACGAGATGCCGGACTACGGCGAGATCTTTGCAGTCAATGACGGCGCCGACCAGATCATTCCACGTGTGACAGTAAATGCCATTGCCGAGGGCGGAGGCTACGATGCCTATCTGCTGGATTATGGCGAGCATATTCACCTGAGTGGAAACGAACACATATTCGAACTGCCGGAGAAGATCAAGCAGCTGCCGGCCGAGGCAATTCTATGCCATTTGGCCAACTACGATGTGTCCGGCATGAACAAGTTTTCCTACAAGACGGTAAAGCTCCACGTGCTGGATAATGATGGCATCGACATAGTGGCGGATATCCTCGAGGAGGAGGCCAGTGTCAAGGAGCAGAGACAGATTGCCCCGAAACCCGAGATCCCGAAGGATAAACCCAAACTGAGCGCGGCGGACATGGCCATGCTGAACGAAATTGGCGAGAGCACAAGCGACCCTCTCAAGGCCGTGCTGGGCTTCAGGCCGAGGGATGAGCAACGCATTTGTAGGCACTACGATCCCAGGATTAAGGGCTGCTTTAAAGGAAACACCTGTCGCCTGATCCACGAGCCCTTCGCTCCGTTGGGCGCCACCAAGGATGTGGAGGTGGCTCGAGCCCTGCCCGAAGCAGTGTTCGACACCCAGGTGCCTCTAAAGCCGGGCAACATGGCCCGCATGCTCATTACCTTCGTTAACAGCCCGATTGAGGTGTATGCCCAGTTTGTGGACGAGGATGTTGCTCCGCTGGTCTGGGACAACAAGGATGTGCCGGAGGACAAGAGGACCTTCAAGCGGAAGCCGCACATTTTGGACATTGTGCTGGCTCGCTACAGCGACGACTGCTTCTATCGCGCCCAGGTAGTGGATGAACAGGACGGCGAGTATAAGATATTCTATGTGGACTATGGCAACACGGAGTTCGTGTTCATTAACTCGCTGGCCCCATGCGATGATGTGGACAGCCTGAAGCCGCATCGAGCCATCAGTTGCCTCATGGAGGGCGTCATAAGAACGCCAGAGCTGACCCACCAAAGGACCGCCGAATGTGTGGAGTATCTGAAAGCCAAGCTGCTGAACGTGGAGATGGATGTGGTGATACGGCATCGTCTGCCGGATGGCTATCTGGTACGCTTCACGGGCGAATATGCCGATGTGCCGCGACAGCTGGTGATGCGTGGCTACGCCCAGCCCAGCGAGGGTCTTCAAGGAGTCTCCAACGGGGTAGTCCCGGCAGATAATGAGCCCCAAGTTGAATTCTAAACGACAAAATCGTTGACTTTATTCTTTATTACTTTCATTTTTTTGCTTTTTTTTCCAAAGATATGATTTAATTTTAAAGTTAAACACCATCTTAAGTAGAATTTTTATGTTTTCCAACGCCTATTATCAACTCAACACTATGTTCCTTTCTATTGTTCAGTTTTGAATACGAATAAAACCTTTGGACGATGTAAGCAGAAAAAAACATGTGTTCCATTATCATCATCGATGCATTGAGAGAAAATACTTTGAAATTCGTTAAAGAAAAGGTTAAAAACCAAAATTTAAAAGGTATAAAAAACAACATAATAATTTTAACAACTTTTAAAATAAAATGGAATTAAATTTATTAATTTGTTTCTATTAAGAACACTTAGTAAACTCTAGATTTAGGAAAACTAAAGTCAAAATAAATAGGTTTTATTGTTGGAAACTAGGTATAAATATTTTTAAATACCAAATTAATGACAAAGCTCCATGTGTTTTTCTGTTCTTTGTTCTGGGTCGCGAAAGGCCAACGTAACGACATATTGGTCCTTCGAGCCGGTTATCAGATATCACAAAACAGTTTTTATAATAATTTAAAAAAATAGTTAATACTCTAATTTGATTTACAATCTCTTGAAATTTCCCTCTCTCCCAATCGCGGAAAACTTACCCTGCTGTGTGCTCTGCCCTGGTAACCCTAGACCTCGTACTCCCTGGTTCCCTGGACTCTCGTACTCCCATATTCAGTGGCACATCGCCGGCAAATCTTGCATCGAGAATCTAAGTGGTCAGCGCCTAAGCCCAGACATGCTGCACTTAGATGGATTTTCGTGCGGTGGCCTTAAAAATTGATTTAAGACTTGTAAATGTGCCACTCGGTTCGCCGTCCCCCCTCCCGGGTTTTATTATTTTTTTTTTTCCTCCTGGCCAGGGAGCAGTCCAGCTCTCCAGCTCTCCTTCTCTCTGGGCTGGCCATGTGTGAGCAGCGGCAACTGGCCAACTGGCCGAGCGGCACGGAACGGCACTTGAGTTAAGCTGTGCAAACGTTTGCATAATCACGTTCCAATTTAAATTGCTCTATTTGCCGGGTGGCCATGGCCATCCTCCCACTCCCACTCCCAATCCCACTCCAAGTTCCACTTGCCACTCTCCCGGGCACCGGGAAAAAGCGGACAAGTTTTATTAGCCGAGGCAGCAGCGGCGCTCCTGCTCCTCCATCCATCTGTTTGCGGAGACTATGGAAAAATGTGATTCCGATTTTACTTGGTCGCCAGCCCATCCCAATCCCAGCCATCCATCCGTGTGTCCACTTTTCAAATCACTTTTTTCCTGTTCCTGTTACTGTTCCTGTTGGTGCGTAAACAAAAGGCAGCAGCAACAGTTGATAGTTTTCCCTGGGAAAGCGGGAAAGCGGGAAAGCTTATCGATTTGATTTACATAGAGTGCATATTGCAGCAAAGTGGATTGCCGACTATTAAATCGAATTAAACCCGGATAGCAGTCCACTTTATAGAAATTACGAGTAATTTCCCAAAGGCCAAAGGTCCTTCTTAAAATATTAAATTCCCAAGAAATTAACGAAATTATTTACACTTTACGGATTATTTGGAATTTCGAAAACTGATTAAACCAACTAACTAGTATCACTTGAAGGGCTTGAAGACGACCAGGTCGTCCCTGATGATCGGCTCGCCGCTCCTGCCATCATCGGTGGCATCCTTGTTGCACCAAACGCGCTTCCCAGTGCCCCGATTCAGCTGCTTGCCATGGTACGGCACCGTCAGCATTTCCCAGTCGAAGACGAGACTCGCCTGGAGGTGGAGGCCGGTGCGGAGCATCTGGAACATTCGGATGATGTCGTCGTAGTCGGGACGCTCGTCGAAGCCCATGCCGCGGCACAGGTCCAGGTACATGGTGAACTGTCCGGGATAGCCCTCGCACAGAACCTCGTTGCTCACCGAGATCTTCTTCTCGAGAATGCGCTCGTACTGCTGGTGCTTGGTGGAGGCCTCGATGCGCTGCCAGGGCAGGGATCCCCGGTTGAAGTACATCAGGATGTAGCCGATGGACATCATATCATCCCGCCGCGATGACTCCACGCCCTCGTGGGCACAGATGGAGGCGTAGCGGGCCGTGCCGGTCAGGGGGCGCTCCTCGCGGTAGGGGATGTGCACGCCGGTGGCGATATTCATGTACTTCTTGGCCAGCCCGAAGTCGATGAGGTACACCTGCTTGTTCTTCGTCCCCACGCCCATCACGAAGTTGGCCGGCTTGATGTCGCGGTGCAGGAAGCCGCGGTCGTGGACGTACTGCACCCGGCGCAGCATCTGCTCGGCCAGCAGCAGCACCGTCTTCATGGTGAAGATCCGCTCGCAGAAGAGGAAGAGCCGCTGCAGCGACGGCCCCAGCAGGTCCATCACCATGGCCTGGTAGTTGGGGCCCTTGTGGAAGTACCGGATGGTCGCCAGGCCGGGAGCCGGGCGCAGGGCCTTGTACACGCGTCGCTCGTACATCAGCTGCGGGTTTTTAACCTAGGGATGGCAGAATATTGCGTATTAATATATCGATAATAAATCGATTGAAAAAATATTAAAAAATTAAATATCCTTTAAATGTTTTGGGAATATTTATGAAGTGTTTTTAGTTACTCAAAGTAAAACCAAAAACAATACAAATAAAAATACATTAATACAAAGTTATTCGATTTATAATAACCTAGGTTTGGGAGAATATTTTGTATTAATCTATCGAAAATATCGATAATAAATCGATTGAAAAAATATCAAACAATAAATTATCTATTAAACGTTTTAGGAATATTTATGAAAGTGTTTTTAGTTACTTAAAGTAAACCAGAGCAATACAAATAAAAAGTTATTCGATGTATAATAGAGGTTAATCTGATACCGATATCGATATCTTAATCCCTGAACTCACCTTGGTACTCTCCACCTTGATGGCCACCCGTTCTCCACTGTGCGGGTAGACAGCCAGGTAAATGTCGCCAAAGGACCCACATGCGATCTTTCGGATCACCTTATAGCAGCCGATTTGGACCTCCTTGAAGCGCTTCATGGACTCCGGGCGATCCATTTCAAGGGCTAAGGGATCTACTAGTTGCTTCGAAAATTAAAGAAAATATTTAAGATAAGGTCTATAGGGTTGCCCAAGTAGAAATAAAAACCAATGGAATGTCGATTGTTTGATTTTGAGATTTGAAATAAATAAAAAGGAAAATACATAAAGTAAATGTTTAATATTTAATTGAATAAAGGGCCATTAAAAAGTATAATCTCCTTCCTTATTGTATAAAAATGGCTTTAAAAAATTTATTAAAATAAAAGCTTATGTTTTTTAAGCTTTAATGAAGGCCTAATTAAATATGTTAGCTGCAATGTACTAAGAAATCCATAAACAGTTACTAAGTTTCAGATATTCTCAACAACTAAACCCCAAGGAAAACCCTATGATTAACCCGTGGCTGCTGTAACCTCTACCTTGATCGCTGCTCAAGCTAAATAACTATATCTTCGCCATCTTCCGATAACCATGAATCATAATAATTTGTGGCCTTTGGCATTGAGGCACTGAGCAAGATGCTCCCTCGGTTATTTAAGAGCTCGCTAAACTGCAGCCCGGCGAAGGGACATTAAGTATCCGCCACGTTGATCGGCGCGCGTGGCTGCACTTAAACTATGGCCGCAACGAACCCAATCCTTTAAGAGACGCCGCCTGTGCCGTCGTCCTGTGTGCGTGTGTGCTGGTATTTGTGCGTATCGATTATCCTGGCAGACGGCGACATCCGTAGACGGAGACACAAATGGGCAGGATGAGAATCAGACGAAGCAGCAGCAGCGGCAGGACGAAGGCGGAGGCCAAGTGGAGGCTATGAGAACGGATCAACTAGCCAGTAATAATGTCTTTCGCTGACATTTGACATTTTGGCTATATATCACTCACATTGTGACAACTGGCAACTTGGCATTCAAATATAGCAGGAGCACCAGCAGCTCTCGGCTCTCGGCCCTCAGACGTTTAAGAACAATAAATTTGTGGGCCTTCGGCCTGCGCCTGTGCCTGTGCGTGTGCGTGTGCCCTGGCCCTCCATATATAGCTGCCTTATCCTCCTTATCCCGCCCCCGCCATATACATACATCCCCCCGGGCAAATGTTTGGCAGTAGCCTGCAAACCCAATGACAAGACGGAAGCGACATATTTGAACTGGAATGAAGCGGGATTGAGGCTGCAGCCGGGCCCATTATCATCATCGATGCATTGAAAGAAAATACTTTGAAATGCGTTAGAGAAAAGGTTAAAAAAAAAAATTGTTAAGGTATAAAAACAACATAATAATTTTAAAAAATTTTAAAAGAAAATGGAATTAAATTAATTAATTTCTTTCTATTAAATATATATTAAGAACAGTTGGTAAACTCTATATTTTGGAGAACTAAAATCAAATTAAATAGGTGTTATGGCTGGAAACTAGTTATAAATATTTTTAAATTCATTACAAAACTCTATGTTTATTTTTGACTCTGTACAGGCGCAAGAGCTGACAAAGGAGGAGCTGGGAATGGAGCCTGGGAATGGAGCTGGAAGCTGGAGCTGATGCCTGGCATTTACATCATAACATGGCCGTCTGATGGATAGACAGATAGCCGGGCATTAGCATTAGTGGCCACCACAATGGCCACGATGATGAAGATGATTACGATGATGTTGGGATGGAGGAGCCAGGATGATGATGATGACGATGACGATGGCGACAGCCGCTCAGCTCCAAGGATGAGCCGGCTCCTGTTCCTGTCCTGTCCTGTCCTGTCCTGTCCTGGCCTAGCTGAGATTCGGATGCGGATAGCGATTCGCAGCGAGACTCGTGCTGGGATTCGGATGCGGATCCCCCAGCTAGACACGGCTGGTGTCTAGGTCTGGTGGCCGGATGGTTGGCTGATGTTGAAACATGCGGGTAAATTATCTTTTCATTTCCATCAGCGACGTCGTCGTCGTTGTCTGCTGTAGTCGTGGCAAGTGCCAGCTCCACCTGCAGCATGGAGAGGAGCCTGCGGAAAGTCGCCACATCCGCATCGCCTGTCGATTGTTTGGCTTGTTGCGCTTGGCTCAAGGCCTCCTTGGGCCCCATTAAGATGGAATTCGAAGCCCTTAAAGAAGAGGATTTTGTGGCCGTCACTAATTGGGTTTCGCCAAATTGAGTCAGAAAGTGAAAGGGGAATAGGTGTTTTCACCGTATTAGGACTTTAAAAAGCAGGCTACAAATATTTCTTTGTCTGCTTTTAGGCGGCTCTTTTAATGGTTTTCAATCAAATAGCAATTTAGCGACGAAAATGTATTTTCTCAAATTAATCAGGACCTTAAATATATTTGTACCGCTAGCATATATGCCAGCTTAAGCATATTTGGGATACATTTCTCTAGAAATTCCGCCTCAAAGCAGGCTACAAATATTTCATTGCATGCTTTTAGGCGGCTTTTTTAATGGTTTTCAATTAAATAGCAATTTAGAGACTATTAGACGATAAGTTACCCCAATCACTCTGCCCTAAAGGTATAACCAAGTACGTTAACCCCTATTCGGGGTCCACTTTCCGCTTGCCGGGGCTGTAAATGAGTATTAATGAATATGAAACTTATCCCCAACTAAATTGCCAACGTGTCGAGAACAAACGTGACAAAAGTTCGCTCCTGCAATTGCACACAGACTGAGAAAGAGACAGAGAAATATAGGGACAAAGAGAGGGAAGCTAGAGGGAGATAGAGAGGACACTCCGCTTTGATGGCGCTGAAGTCGGACGAACAACAAACAGCAAAATATAAATGACTTTAATAGCTCATCAATGATTCAGGCGGAAATCCGGGCTGTCCAAGTGCAGTCGGTTTATTGGATACCGGAAAGGTCTGCCTCTCTCTCTCTCTCTCTCCCTCTCTCTTTCTATATATATATCCCTCTCTTTCGGGCGCTTGCTGTGTGTATTTGTTTGATTGTGCCGACTGTCTGACTTTTTGGCCTGGGCCTTCGGAAAATCAAAATCGCAGGTTTGGGGGCCTTCCGTCTGCTTAGCTGCAATGATTTTCACGCTGCCTCCGAAAAGTATGCAACGAAATTTGCATATTGTTTTGCTCCTGCAGTGCCACACAGTCTCCTGCCACAGGCACTGCCTCGTGCCTCCTGCAATTTGTCTCCTTCCTCGATTTTTGCACACACCCTTGCTGCCAGCTCGCAACATCTCGAAGTGCACTCGGAAAAGCGGTTTGGCATTGGAAAAGCCTTGAAAATCTCTGGGTATTTTTTGTGGCATAATTTTGTGTGTCATTGAAAAATATTTCAATTTCCCAGAGATTTTAAAAGTGGCAGAAAATCCTTGAAAGTCTCTAGAAAAGTGTTTACTATATTTTCTGTAGCCAATTTCCCAGCGATTTCTTATCATGTTTAAATTGAAAAGTGGTTTTTCATATGTTTATAATATATTTGAAACCTTTTACTATTTTTGCTCAGTGTCCCTGGCATATGCACCCCATTTGCAAGTCACCTCTCACACGAATAGCTTCCCCCTTTACACCTGACATGTGTGTGTGCGCCTTTGCATCATTATTATCATCATTATAGATGGCACATGGCCAGTTTCCCCATTTCCCATTTCCCATTTCCCATCTCCCATCTCCCATCTCCCATTGGCCATGTGACAGTAGCCGCTTGGCTTTTGTGTCTCATTTATTATGCAAATCCGAGCCGGGGGGTCGAAAGCGAGGCGTGTGTGGAGGGTTAAGGTGCATCCTTTGCTCCTTGGCTGATTGGGCCAAAGAGTTCAAGTCCTGCTGCAATTACAGTATGTCGAGTGAATGAGAAACAATAATGCTTATCGCATATTAATGAAACGACAGCAAATATTACAAATCAACGCAATTGGAAAATTTATGCAGCTCAGCCACCCCGCCGCAAATGTTATTTAAAGTTTGGACAAACACAAATTGAAAATGGAGAAATATGTACGTCCATAAATCGAAGCTTGAACACTCCTACAAATATTATAAATATTATATACTATAAATGTCATTCTATAACTAAAGCCAAAAGGTATATATGTATGGTATATGTCAAGCCCTGAATAAAATTCGAAGCAGTATTATTATTAAGACTCAGCTATAAATGTATATATTTTTTATCCCTGGCATACCCCCTAAAATACTCAATATCCCCAAAACCTAGGGTATGAAAACCGAGAGCGAACAATAATAAAAAGTAAATATAATTTCAATTTTTATGCCAGCTTCAGTGTTAATCAATTACGTGCTTTAATTGAAATCGCCAAAGTCAATAGCGAAAATCAAGTAAAACCAAAGCGAGTGGCAAATATATATATAAAGTACGTATTTGTATGAAATATATATTATAATATATTGTGTACGAGGCCGGAGCATGCATCTGTTTATTTATCTATGAATTTTTAAGCGGACAAGATCCCGCCCGGAACCGCTCATTTTCACTCCGCCAAGCGACTGCCGATTGCCGACTGTCCGGCGATTTCTGTTTGCCCACGAATTGCTTTTCAATTAACTCTAAGCCGTAAAAACATAATTGAAATGCGGCTGCCCATCCCTCTGGGCGCCGCCCCTGTTCAGTCCAATAAGGCAATAAACAAGTAAGACAAAAGTAAGTGGAGTCCATCGACGGGGGCGTACCCTATAGAGCGAAGGGGTGTTTGAGTGCTAGGGCTAATTATTATATTCCTAAAAATATTTAGTTTTTTGCAAGTATTGCTTTTATCTGAAGCTAAACACTATTATTAAGGGGTTTAATTTGTAATTTTCAGGCTCAATGGCTAATTTTACTTAAATGCAATTCGTTTTTAAAAGCCTTGATCTTAACAGTTGGCTTTAACTTTAATTAAAATGTAATTCAATTTATGATGATAATAATGATGATTGAAGATAAATAAATAAATTAAATATAATTTAGCTAGAACCCTTTAATAAAATATTCAGCTTGCTGAATACATTAAATGTAAATTTGTAGCATTTATTAATGCCTTTCCAGTTAAAGGTTTAAATATTTATTGTTTCCCTTGCTCCCAATTAATATTTAAATTTAAATTGGATATAAGCTAAGGGCCAGCTATGCTCCAACTGAAAACAGAACCTATTGTGCTTGGACTAGGGTCAGGTGCTGGATAGTGTCCGGGTGCCAACACCTATCAGCTAACACCTCAAGCGGAGCTGGGAGCCCAGAACCCGGCTGCCCCTATTATGGCATACCCATTATGGCCCCGGCCCCTGACCTGAACCCATCCGAACCGAACTCTCGAACCCAAACCGAACTCGACGGACGGCCGGCCGCCTGTCGTCTGCGGCTGTAAATGAAGTTGTGTTTTAATTAAAATTCCAGACTTTATTTCTGTAATTATATTAACTCGCTGTTCGAATTCGCTGGGCCTGGCCTGGGCTTTCTCTCTCGATCGATCTTCGCGGACTAAGGAGTAAGGAGTAAGGAGTAAGGTGCTCCTGGCTGGGGGTGGAGATAAAACCATTAACGGCAAAAGTGGAGAAATGCGGAAAACGTGGCAAAGGCATGCGGTGTTCTCGGCTCGGTCCTTGGTCCTTGCTGCTTGCTGGTCCTTGTTCCACGTCCCGCCTCCTGCATATCCTGCTGTGTCGTCATTGGCATTGGCATCGGCATCTTCGGCGGGGTCAGGGGCCAGGGCCACCTCACTTCCGCAGTGTCCTGCGTCCTGCGTCCTTCGTTCCTCGCCCAGCTGCAAATGGTGTTAAAATTAATTTAATTGAATGTGAAATGAAATTTGTTTTGACACACACCAGCACTAGCACTTACACCCACAAACGCAACATCAACCCCAGTAGCTCCACTGAAAAGTACCAGAGTTTGAGTTTTGTTAGAATATAGATATTAATGTAATTGCAGAAAAATATTAATACATTTTTTAAGGTAATGTATAGGTTCCTTAGGGAAAAATATCTTCCCTACACTTGCTTCTATTTAAAATAAAACCTTGGGGTTCAAGGAAAAATTTAAGGAACTACCCCTTTGTTCCAGCCGCTTGATAAATAATTAAGTTGCGCTCAGTGTACGCCCAGAAGTCGCCCGTGGATTGCTCGGCTGTGGAATCCCTTTGGTCTTCGCCGCCATTGTTTTCCTATCGCTGCATCCTCGCATCCTCGCTTCCGCATCCTCGCATTGTCGCACCGTACAAATGGCGGCCATTGCATTCTGAGGGATTCGAATATCGGAATGCGAAAGCCTTGCATAAGTGGGAGCTTATTGGGTGTTTTCCGGAAATGGCCGATGAAAAGCCGGAAAAGTGGGCAAGCGAGCGCCAGTCGTATGCCTGACCAACTGTCGCCGGCCAAAAAATGTAAGTTAATGAACTTTTCGAGGGCTTTACCGTATACATATAAAAAGCTAAGTACGCCAAGAAGACTTTTTCTAGAAAAAAATCTAAAAAAATATATAATTTTGATTCTGAAACTTGATCTACTGCAATGGAATTGCCATATACATTCAATATAGTCAACTTAGACTCCTTGACTTTAATGTCATCGAACAAATGCTGCTGGTGCATAGACTCAGGCCGGAATACATTCAGTTTGCCACCAGAGCTTGTTCAGAAAACATCTAATAAAAATTAGCAGGAAAAAAAGTGAGTAAAATTATTTGGGAAAAGTTAATTCAGAAAAAAAACGAGAAAATTGTGCTTTCTTTTCAGAAATTAAACTAGAAGTAAATGCGATTAGCGGCGACTAGCGAAACACAAATTACCCAAGCAGTTACGCTCATGGTCAGGGTCTTTGCTCGTGGACTCCTTCCTGAAGACGATGGTGTGGTTATCCTCGCCCACCAGCAGCAGATGAAGACCAAACCCACTGGCCATTGCTTTCTAAGCCAGATGGTACGGCTCCATGGCGAGATCAACATTTGAAGTGACGCCGTTCTCCCAGTCGGCAGATCTGTTTCCAGATCTATAATTTCTATAATAGACAGTGACCATGAAGAAGCAACTGAAGTGGGTAAGCCCTGCCTAAGATCTAAATATTTGACTAATCGAGAACCTCCTCTCCTACCAGGATAGCTACCATCATCCTTCACGGGCAGCTGAGCAAGGAAATTAATACGGGAACTGACTGCATTCAGGGTAATGTAAGCCCTAGCCTAAGATCTTAACTTTACCTGATTAATTTCCCAACCAGCTTAGGTCCAGAGGAAGGCAGAGCTGACTTGGCCGCCTCCGAATCCTTCCTGAACATTCCAAAGAAGAGCGGCGTCATTCCAAGGGCTGATCTCTCTCATGCTGTACCTCCTGGCTCTCCCAGGAGAGTCCTTGCCGGAGGTGGCCAGGGGACATGGTCCTCAGCTCCTCCTGGTAGGCTAGGATATCCGCACCATCGGCTTCATGAAGATTTCCACGAGCGGCGACTCTGAGCACGAGCGCAACTGCACTGGCAATTTGTGTTTTGCTGTCGTCGCTTATGGTTGTGACTCCTAATTGTTGGAAATTAATAAATGAGCAGAATAAATTCCGTGCAATTATCCCAGCTAGTTTCCTTACATTGTCCCGGTGCCCTTGAGGGCTTTCCCAATCCCTTTGAATCGCTGCCACCTACGGGTATGGCAGTGCCGTGTATCCTCCAGCACCTACATCGTTTTCAGTGGCCGTGTGTGTGTGTGCTTGGCATGGCTCTCGGTTGCCTAATCAAAAACAGAAGCTTCGAAAGCCGCAAATTTCGGCCAGCGGATGCTGTCAAGTGCATGTATGTGTGTGTGTGCGGGTGTGCGGCGTGTGTGTTTGGAGGGTGCACGTCCATTTTGCGGCGGCACACGTTGCGTATGCGCAACGCATTTCTATCGCCGGCAGCGGCGCTGAAACAACTAAAAGCTAAAATTTTTGTTAAAATTTGCTAAATTTGCATTTTTTGACGTTTTTGCGGCGAGAGCGCGTTGTAGCAGCTAGACCTAAAATGCCCCTCGTCCCCGCCCGCCCTCCACCTCCGCCTCCACGGCGCCAGCTCCCCGTCTGTTTGTGTTGCAAATATAATTTTTAATTTAAATGCAAATTTTGGAAATCATTTTCGAAGCATTATGTGCCCATATTGATACGCAAATTGCTGTCAGCACACGCACACACTCCACTCGTCCGTGTGATGCACACACCCACACACACACACAGGCGGACAACACGGACACTTGGACGCACACATGCAGATTTAATAACGCATACGCGTCAGTCAACCGCCGCACAAGCCGCAGAGAGCCAGGAACGGGAACGGGAACGGGAACGGGAACGGGGCAGCATTAGGGGTTTTCCCAGTCACAAAATGGGGGCCGTTCTGCCATCGATTTTCAAAGAATTCGCTAGATAGATGTTGCCGGCTGTCAGGTTTTCCGACGCCTGCTCCTAATGTCCAATGGCGGTGGGAACGGGAACCCGGGGAGCATCCACTTGGCCAGGAAGCAGCTGGTAACAGGGCGCCTCCGCATAAATAATTTTATTTATTTTAATTGGTTACTAAATTAAAAACAAATGCTGCAGTTATTTGTTACGTTTTTTTTCAGATAAATAGCATGGCATGCTGTGCTAGTTAAATAATTAATTTAAAATGATTGAATTCGCTTCTATACGATTTGCTAATGTGAATTAACGTCCATTAGAGGTGCATACACAAAAAACACAATGATTTTAATGTTATTAAAGCGAAAACACACTGGGTCTGAGTTAATTTAAACAAAAACGAAGCACAAATACATTGCAATCAGTAAATTCCAAGAAATTAATTTAAAAACAGTGCTTGCATACAATTTAAAAAAAAAAAAACAAGATAAGCCAGCTTTTGAGAGTGTGTACACACTGTTCGCTAGGTACACTATCGGCAAATCAAAGAAAAAAGCAATTTATATGATTTTTTTAATATCAAAAGTTTCTTTAGTTATACTAAAGACATTTTTTCTTTTAAATTGGGAAATAAAAACATTTGCTCTACAAGTGACAGATATTTTTTTCTTTTACACAAATATTTATAATTTTTTATTAAAGAAAGTTTTATGTAAATAAGTAATAAATAAGAAGTTCCTCATATTTACAAAGACTTCTAATTTTGCATAGTAAGTACAGAGACTTACATCAATTTTTGTAAAATAAAAATATTTGTAATTGTAATTAAATATCGACTAGCTTTTCTAGCTTTTCTTAACGATTTTTTTTTCAGATTTTTTCCCGCTGAAAACAGCTACTTATCTCTGCAAAAGTTGGCAACACTGATGCCAAAGCGCAACTGACCACAGCTCTTTCCGTAAGCGTTTTCCATCACTTTTTTGCGCAATTCCCCCGGCGTCGTGTGGTGAATTCAGATCTTTTCGTTTTCAGTTCATTTCGATTTGAGTTGTGACTGTGAAAGGTGCCAATAGGAACTTTAACTAAAATAAACTACAAGTAAAATCCAAGGTAAGTCTTGACCAATAAGTGTAACAAGGCGGAAGGCAGGTGCCGGCGAGCAACCTGCGCGCCGGCGTCGTTTGCCTTTGTGTGAGAGTGTGCGTGAAAGAGGAAAACGATGAGGGAAAAACCAGCGAATGCAGGGGAAAAACTAGCAAAAACGGCAATCAGTTGAATATGTAATAGGGATATATTTTCCCGATCATAGAAAATCAGAATCAAAAGAGGTGCAAAGCAGCCAAGCTGCCGAGCAACCTGCGCGCCGGCGTCGTTCGCCTTTGTGTGAGAGTGTGCGTGAAAGAAAAAAACGTCCGTGTAAAAGCATGGAGTGCAGGGAAAATATATAAAAGTTGGATAAGTAATAGAGATATATTTCCCCGATCAGGGTAAACCAGAACCAGAAGAGGGGCCAAGCAGAAGTCCAGCGGAGAAGCAGGAGCCGCGGCCAAAAAATAAGAGGCTTGGGCGCATGCGCGTCAACCTGTGCATGTGTGCATGTGTGTAAGTGCAGTGTGTGTGTGTGTGCAGAGGGAGAACGAAAGAAAAAAATATTGGCAGGGCAAAGCACAACTGATAAAGAGTGTGGGAAGCGCAAAATGTAAAATGGATTGTGGCAAATTGTTTAATTCTAATTTTTCAACGAAAATTCCGCGGAATTTTGTGCGCATTTTAAAGAAGTTTTTAGTGTTGGACAGCGCCAAGGGTTTTAAACAAAATTGTTCTTGAGATTTATAAGAAAAACCTTTTTACTTATTTAATATTAGTAAATTAGCCAGTATATAATAGGGATATACATACTTCCCCGATCAAGGAAAATCAGAATCAGAAGAGGGGCCAAGTAGCCGAGCCACCTGCGCGCCGGCGTCGTTTGCCTTTGTGTGAGAGTGTGCGTGAAACAGAAAAACGTCGGTGAAAAAGCATCGTGTGTAGGGAAAAATACGGCAATTAGTTGAATATATAATAGGGATATATTTCCCCGATCAGGGAAAACCAAAATCAGAAGAGGGGCCAAAAGCAGCAGTCCAGCGGAGGAGCAGAGGCCGCGGCCAAAAAAAAAGACGCTTGGGCGCATGCGTGCATGTGTGTAAGTCCACTGTGTGTGTGTGTGTGTGTGCAGAGGGAGAACGAAAGACAAAAAATATTGGCAGGGCAAAGCACAACTGATAAAGAGTGTGGGAAGCGCAAAATGTAAAATGGATTGTGGCAAATTGTTTAATTCCAATTTTTCAACGAAAATTCCGCGGAATTTTGTGCGCATTTTATATAAGTTTTCAGTGTTGGACAGCGCCAAGGGTTTAAAACTAAATTTTTCTTGAGATTTATAAGAAAAACCTTTTTACTTATTTAATATTAGTAAATTAGCCAGTATATAATAGGGA
>VNJZ01003506.1:0-13656 GCA_008042795.1 Drosophila asahinai
TAAAGCTGCTCGGATGGCCTGGCTTCTCGCACCACGTAACAAGCTAGCACTTGGCTGTAAAGTCCAAATATACAAATCCATATTGGCACCAAGTCTCTTCTACGGACTCCAAGTTTATGGCATCGCTGCAAAAACCAACCTCAACAAAATCCGGGTTTTACAAGCGAAAACACTTCGAAGGATCTCTGGAGCTCCGTGGTTTATGAGAACCAGAGACATCGAACGAGATCTCAACGTGCCCAAACTTGGAGACAAGCTGCAAGAACTGGCTCGGAAATACATGGACAGGCTAAACGAGCACCCCAATACCCTAGCCAGAAAACTTGGTGCTGCCGCTATAAACAGCGCCGACGGAAGTAATCGAGTCAAAAGAAGACTGAAACGACACCACCCTCAAGACCTACCGGACCGGATCTTGACATAGTATTTCTACCACCGTAAATATTACTTTAAAAAGAAAATAAAAATATGAAATTCTTCTAGTCCTAAGTAACGCTTAGACTAATTTTTGTATATATTGTTAAAACCGATTAGATTAAGCTGCCAGTTGGGTAGCAGAGCGCTAATCAAAAGAATAAATTTCCACATTTACAAACGTAAAAAAAAAAAAAAAAAAAAAAAAAAAGGTAATTAAAATGCGCCAGTTGCGATGTAGGTGCGGTGGAGGTATGCAAACGTCAGTGGCAAGTTTGCTTTAATTTATTTAAGTTTTGTGATTTTGACAAATATTAGTTTTCTTTTGAAGGAATCTGTGGGCGAATCTTACGTTCTGCAACAAGTGAGATTATATTCCTTATTTTATATGTATATTTCATTATCTTAAAATTGTAGAACTGTTACCTGTTATAGTTAAGGCAAAATATGTATTTATGTATGTAAATAAAGCAAAATAAAAATGTATGAGGTATTCGTAAAAGAAACCTGTTTGAAATATGGCCACTCACGTTAATTTGATTACGAAATTCTATTTGTAAAGTTCGAGTTCAAGGAGCTGGACTCCATATATAAATACATATAGATATACATATGTACATGAGTTTGCAGATGTGTGTAGACAAATCCATGGGATTCTTCCCCATGTTTCAGCCAGTAAGTATGCTACGCTCTGCCAATTTCTCACTTTTTGCTCCCGGGTTCATTGAAAAAAGTTTTGCTTGCCTAAACTTTCGATTCACAGTAAGCACCCGCTAAGTCATTACAAGTTATTTAATTATTGAGCAAAAATAAAAAATAAAAAAGATAAAATCAAGCCCACACAGCGGGTTCTAGCTACAAACAAGTGGTACCCACGCATAATACTGAGGTAGGTCTTCTTATTAACATACATAGTTTACCTATAAATGTTTTTATATGTAGATGTAATATCTGGGTTTACCTTAATCAAAAGCTCCGTACTCAGACACACGAAAAGTGTTTCTAAGCAGTACGATAGAGCGAGAGGGTGAGTATTGACCTCTCGTTTTGGCTCAATGCTTAGGAACACTTTTCGCATGTCTGAGTACGGAGCTAAAATCAGATTAAGCCAACGACTATCGAATGCCCACTGTAATCGAATATCTTTCTTGCCTTCTTTTGCTCTCCGAAGGGGACGCCAAATCATTTCACTTTCGCACCTTCTACGCATCAACGCCAATAACAACAACAAATCACACACGCACGCACACAGCCAGCACAAGTTGCTACATTTGTGTGTATGTATGATATGTAATTGGTATTTGCCACTCCTGCTGTTTGTTGTTTTTGTTTTTGTCATATATTTGTGTGTTTTTTTGTTTTTGTTTTGGGGGGCATAAAGAGGAGAAGGCAAGGAGCGAGTACTCACCGCTGTTGGCGTCGCCTGTGGCGTTGGCAGCGCTGCCGGCGCCGCCGCCGCTGAAACTGTGTAGCATATTCATCTGTATTGGTGGATGATGAACGCTTGGCTGTCCTGCTGTCTTGCTCGCGCTCGTTCGCTCGCTCGCACTGGCCCTTGCCCTTGCTCTTGCTCTTGCTCTCTTTGTTGTTTCCTTTTGGCTTTTTGTGGTATAATTCTTGGGGCAACTGTAATTTCCGCTCTCTTGGCTCGTTTTCTTTTTGTTTTTGCCAGCTGCTTTCTTTTCCCTTCTTTTCGTTACTTTTCTATTACTTTGGCTTAACTCTCCGTTTGTTAACAAAGAATTGTGGTATCAAAAAATTCCGATTTGGATTCGTTGTCTTATTTTCTTGTTATGCTTTTTCCTTTGTTTGCTATGTTGTTGCTACATTTTTACTACTACGCACGCACACACACACCCATACACTTATATAAGTAAAAAAAAAAACAACTAAGCCAACAACAGCAGCAACAACAACAAGGTGTGTGTGTGTTACTTTTTGTTTGCAGTAGTAATGGTAGTATTTATTCACATTTTAGCTGCATACTTTCTGGGAGCTTTATCTCTGGCCCTCTCTCGTTCTCGCTCTCTTTGGCGTTTTTTTGAATATTTGTTGTTAATTACAATGTTATTTTATTTATTCATATTTTTATAGCTTTATTTTATTTTACTTTCTTTGTTTTTCCGCCTCCCAGCAGCTCTGCTCGCCAGTGTGACCGCGATTGGAGCGTCGCAATATTCCGCGCTGGCAGAGCACTCTGCTCTGCCGCCGTCGGCGTTGGCGTTGCTGTCGCTGCCGCCGCTCTGCCCGTCAATCGAGCAACAGCGTGACTCGTCGTCTATCGATAAAAGGACATCTCGATGCCAGGGCTGCACTATGGTCCAGCCGACCACTTTTCTTGGCCAAACTTAAGAACTTTTTTTACTTTTACTTGTAAATATTGAGCACTTTGTAAGATTAAGTCCAATTTTTGTTGAAATTATAAAAGAGAATGTAGAGAACCTTTTTTTGAGAAAATTCTTGGAAAATTCTACAAAATAATTGGCCAATTTTACAGCTAAACTTAATAACTTGCTCAATTTAAAAGATATCAGCCTGAAACTTAACCAATCATAATTTTGTAGGTGTAGAAAGATACTGACTGAAAATTACCCGGATCAGGCAAAGATATTCTATAGCTGCCATAGGAACGTTTGGGAAATTTTAAGATAAATGAATAAAACTTTGGAAACTTTAAGGTTATGTAAATTACGCTTTCTTTGAATTAAAACTATAGTTAAATTTGGGAAATTTGTTTTAAATGTTCAATGTTTTTATTTCACAATCTCTTTTTCTTTTATCGACTGAAAATCTTAAGTAAAATCCCGCCAGAAATTTTTCTGACGAATTATCGCAAACCCCGAAATCAAAACGACCTTAAAGTGTTTACAAATTAATTTAATTGTGCTTTATTTTGCAATTATAACCTTTCAAAGGCTTAAGACACTGGCAAGAGGTATCCGGTTACTTTAATGCTTAGTATTTCTAAGAAAATGTATTAATATATCGTAGTTAATATATTTAAATGTAAGAAGACTATACATTTTTATAATTCCTTTCGAAATAGAGGTTTGGAAATTTATAGAATTTTCGTTCAAGTTTCTGAGTGTTGTAAACGTTGTTTTCATTAAGTTGTAGCTTAAATAAGGTTGCTAAATATCTTAGTTATTTCTTTTACAACGCGACATGTAAGGTTTAAGAACCTTGATGGATGGACTGGTATTTGGACTGTAATTGTTCCCCTGAAATGCCTATAAGTCTATCTATTCTAGCCACATCCGTGGAATGTAATTACCAGTATGTGCTTACTCCGCCAGGACTATATCACCGCAGGACATGCGCTGCTCCTTGCCGTCTGCCTCTTCGCTTGGCTTGGCAACCCTGGTAACATAAATGCCAAATCGCATGCGACCACTTTGGAGGCGGGAAATCGTGGTCAGGGTCTCGGGGGATCGTTCGCCGGTCCTTTGATTTATGCAGATCATATCGCAGCGCTGACAGGGACCTTCCACCTCGAAATGAATTTGCCCGATGTTGAGTGCCTTGAAGGAGAGCTCCTCAAAGGCCGCACCCGTATCGATGATGATATTGGCCCGAAAACGATCCACGGTCTCGTCGAGGTCCTCCTCGAAGCGAAGGGAACGCACCGAGGAACGGTTGACCAACAGGAACTGAGCTTGATTCACCAGACTCAGCTTCTGCTGATCCTTGGACGAGTTCCTGTGCCCCGATTGCCGTAGCAATCGCAGACCCTCCAGCCCCAGGTTGTCACTTAGCCACTGGGCAACGGCATCGCCGCAATCCAAGCCACTCACCGGCTGACGGCACACCTTGCTGACACACTTGGCCGAGTCAGCTGCCTGATCCTGCAGCGAAAGGGGAACGGCCACGGAAGATTCGCCAAACTGCAGCTCCAGGAGGTCCTGCTTAATCACCGGCTTGATCAGGCACAGCTCGGTGCACCGCTTCTGGGTGAGGGCCATGCCATTCATGTCCACAATCATCCACTCCCTGTCGTACTTTAGGCCCTGCTCGGTCAGTGGCCACGACTTCCCCGGCCCCTCGATCTTGAAGGCGGCGCAGGACTTCACCGGATATATGGCCATTTGGAGGAGTTTGGGCCTTAGTCGCTCGACGCGTTCCTTGAGCACCGGCGGCAGTTGCTCCGCCTGCTCCTCGATGAACTGAATCCGCTGGTGTGGCCTGCTTGCTATGTAACTGGAACGCAGCATCTTGAGCAGCTCCTCCACATCCTGGCGCGTGGTCATGTAGCCAAAGGACACACGCACCGCTCCCGTGGGCTGGCCATCGATGAGATCGTAGTAATCC
This sequence comes from Drosophila asahinai, assembly GCA_008042795.1. Taxonomy (NCBI): domain Eukaryota; kingdom Metazoa; phylum Arthropoda; class Insecta; order Diptera; family Drosophilidae; genus Drosophila; species Drosophila asahinai. Next base: position 4,723 of record VNJZ01003506.1, read on the forward strand.
CCGCAAATGCGACCTGCCCGCTTGTAAATCGCATCCATGGCCACCTCATCCAGGCCCAAGTAGTACTGGCAGGCGCCAATGTTGCAAAAGCATCCCGTGCGCAGGAGAATACCATGGAGGGCCGCCACGCAGGCAATCTCCCCGAAACCCACAAAGGATCCGGAATCTGTGCGCACGTTGAAGGCCACGATGCCGCCCTGCCGGGCTTTATCCTCGTAGCCCACTTTATTGTACAGCTGGATGAGGGGCTGGCCATTGGGATGCTGCAGTTGCTTCAGCTCAGCCTCCAGGTACTGGGCCAGGCCGTGAACGTGGCGGGAAATCCGTTCCATTGTCCTCAGACTCTCCGTTTTGGGCACCAATCTCTCCAGCGTGCGAAAGCCCTCGAGCAGTCCCACGATCGAGAGGAAGGGCAGCGTGCCATCCTCGTAGCGCTGGTGAAAGGTCTCCCTCAGCTGGTGGTCCATGGCATGTGGGTACGCATAGTTGATGGTGCCCCCGCCGAAGAATCGTCGCTTGCCAAAGGCCTCGGCTCCACGTTTGCTCACCAAAAGAGCACCCACGCCCGTGGGATAGCCAAAGATCTTGTAGAAACTCAGACACACGTAGTCGGGGCGATGTGCCTGCAGATCCAAAGGATTGGTGGCCGCAAAGGAGGCGGCATCCAGGCAGACATAGTAGTTATTGCTATGGATTCCATCCATCTTCTTTTCTGCTGCGTTTGAGGTCCATATCTGCTTTCCCAACTGGCTCAAGCCATTTCTTTGTATGCCTTCAATGGCCTTTAGGGGGATTTTGTAGCCACTAAAGTTGCATTGGGCGGAGAAGGTAACCAAGGAGCTGCCTTTCTTTTCTTTGGGGGGTTCTTGTCCATTTTCCGTGGCCAATTCTCCAGAGATCTCCTTCTCGGTCAGCATGTATATCCCATTGGCCTGGACCCTTTCTCTCATGCCCAGCACCGATGTGTGATTCTCCTGGCAAAAGTGGAAGTTTCCCGATGAGCCAAAGTCAAAATTCTCCGCCACCAGAGACAGGGCAGCGGTGGCATTCGCCGTGAAGATCACATGGTAGTCCTCAGCGGTGGTGTTGAAGAATTCCAAAATCCTAAAGCAGTTAAAAAAATATATTTGTAACTATTTAAAGTTGATAAATCGTCCAAGGTAGAGCTGGGAAAAAATCGATTTCAACATCGATACTATCGATTCGTTTTGAAAGGATCGATGTATCGTCAGACACTTTCCACTACGAAGAAAGCGAGAATAAAGTGTTGACGACGAATAAGAATATCTAATTTAAAATTAAGCTTTTAAATATTTTAATGTACTAAATTTAGGTATTTGTGCATGTTCTACCGATTGAGATCAAAATTTTAGTAGGGTTTGATCCATCTACCATAATTCATAAGATTCATCTAAGTCCGGAAAAGTTAAAAAAACATTTTAACCCTTTGCTTTGCTAGGTACGAGCTTTTCTACGATTTAATCGATTTTATTTTCTAAAATATCGAAAACAATCGATGCGCTGAGAATCGAATTTTTCGCTGCTCTACTCCAAATTCTGGAATTTTCAACTCCTATAACTCTGTATATTCCCATGCAAGGGCACTGCAATGACACTCCACGCAGAGTGGGACACGGTTGAGCACTCACTTGAATCGCACCTGGTCAACAAAGTCTCCGGTGAGGCGACAGGTGTGCGGATTGCAGATGACATTCCGGCGCAGTTGCTCCGCGGCGGCTGTCACCTGGTTCTCCGCATAAAGAGTGGTGCCCGCATGATCCAGGTAAATGCTCTTGTTGTCTAAATGGGGGAATATTACCAGTTAGTTGTGTTATCTGTTTACAATGTGTATTTCACCATGATTCCGGTCTTCCCTCCCTCTTACTCCCCCTGCCCGGCCTACTTACTGGCCAATCTAGAGAATTCCGCGTCGATTTTCGATTGCTCCGATTGGGTGAATTCCGGGCGATACGGCGTCATGATGGGAACTGTTGAATGCGTCGGACTGGGGGTCGGGTTTTATTTATTTGCTGTGGCCGGAGGCCGGCTTGCAATAATTGCCGCAAATGGTGCGCCATACTCTTTCTAGGAAATAATAACACTAGTATATGTCAGCTGTCACATTTCGTTTGTCCGACATCGCCTTAATAGCCTGTTCTCACATTCTTTCGATTTGTATTTTTAGGGAATTCCTTAATGCACTTAATTACTTTTCATTTTTTTTAAAGCTGCCTTTAGAATTTATATGTGAGCTTAAGGAATACTATAATATAGTTATTTTAGGGCATTTACTAGTCGTTGTAGACTATATACTCTTTTCTCAAACATATGTTCACATTAGTGTTGGTTAATGGGCCGACTTTCAATGTTATTTATTTGATTTCTTGTTTTATTTATTGAAAATAGCTTTGATCTATATCTTTTCTTATTTAACTATGTATATTTAAACTATACAGTTACTAAAAACCATATTCAAACGTTAAATGCCAAATAGTGTTGATAAATTCATTTCCCATTTATCGGCTTGCTATCGATAACGGCAGTAGCTCATCTCTAGCTGAACGCACCATCTCTAGGGCTCTTTGATATGCATTTTTTGTTTTGATTTCACAATTTCTTGGATTCATCGGACAAAACTGCGCCAAAACAATGCCCAAGGAAAAGTCCAAGTCCCGCCATCGAAGTCGCAGTCGCGAAAGAAGAGACCGGAGTCCGGAGCCCAAGAGTAGCCGGCACAGAGAGCGGGAAACGGAGAGAGATCGCAGGGAGAAGGATAAGGAGCGTAATCGCCGCAGGGAAAGGGACCGAAGCCGTGATAAAGTTGATAAACGGGACAACAAAAGCAGCAGCAGCAGCCGAAAACGACGCTCCTCATCCTCCAGTTCCTCATCCTCATCGTCCTCGTCAAATTCCGCCGCTGCCGGCGGCCCCAAATCCCCGCTGGCCAAGAGCTCGATGAAGCTGCTGCAAACGCTGGAGGCGCGTCGCCTGCGGGAGCAACAGGATCGCCAGCGGAAGAAGGAGGAGCTAAAGGCCCAGGAGACGCCCGAGGAGAAGCGGTCACGCCGCCTGCGCGAGAAGCAGGCCAAGGAGCAGCGTCGCCGCGAGCGCATGGGCTGGGACAATGAGTACCAGACGTACTCCAACGAGGACAATCCCTTCGGGGACTCCAATCTCACCTCCACCTTCCACTGGGGCAAGAAGCTGGAGGTGGAGGGCCTGTCCAACCTCTCTACCAAGACGGTGGAGGTCCTCTCCCTGCAGAAGCAGCTGGAGAACCGCCGGGAGCTGGAGAAGGTGAAGAAGCGGCGGCAGGAGCGCGAGCTGGAGCGGCAGGTGCGCGAGGACGACATGATGATGCAGCAGCGCGCCAAGGAGGCCGTCCAGTTCCGCGAGTGGCAGCGCCAGGAGGATCAGTTCCATCTGGAGCAGGCCCGCCTGCGCAGCGAGATTCGCATCCGTGACGGCCGGGCCAAGCCCATCGATCTGCTGGCCCAGTACGTGGCCGCCGGCAATGCTCCGCTCGAGGAGTCGCTAGAAATGCAGATGCACGAACCGTACATGCTGCTCACTGGCCTGCCCATGGAGGAGCTGGAGGATCTGCTGGTGGACATCAAGGTGTACGAGGAGCTGGAGCAGGGCAGGCACATCGATTTCTGGAACGACATGATCACCATCGTGCAGGACGAGCTGCAGAAGCAGCAGAAACTCCTGGCCGAGGGCACGGCGCTGAATCAGAGGCGGGACGGCATCCACCAGAGCGTCGTCAAGGATGTGGCCGACATATTTCGGGGCAAGAACGCCCACCAGCTGGAGGAGATGCGGCAGCGCATCGAGGCCAAGATCAGCGGTCGGGCGGATGGCGTGGACATCAGCTACTGGGAGAGCCTGCTCTCGCAGCTCAAAGCGCACATGGCTCGTGCCCGGCTAAGGGATCGGCATCAGGCCCTGCTCCGCGAGAAGCTGCTGCTGCTCAAGAAGGAGAACGACGACGAGACGCAGGTGACGCAGGAGGATATGCCGCCGTCGCAAGTCAAGAAGGAGGAGGAGTCGGCCCAGGAAGCGGAGCATCCCGAGGAGGATGGGGATGCTGCCACACCCGACGACGACGAGGAGGATCCCCTCAAGGAACTGCGCGATGCGGCCCGCCTCTACCAAGCGGGCAACTACAGCCCGCGCTACATACGCGAAGAGGACTTCTCGGGCCGGCGGCTTCAGACCGAAGACGACGACGAGGTCGAGGGTGAAGGTGCCCTCTACGAGGAGGACGATGACGAGCGGCGCATACAGCGCCAGCGCCTGCTGGTCCTCCATCCCGAACGCGTCGACACCAACCAGCTGACGCCGCAAGAGCTTCGGATGCGCAACGAGGCGCGCCAGGGCATGCAGGGCGACGAGGCTGAGTTTAGCGTGGAAACCACCTTGGATGCCGTGCCCCAGCTGGCCACCGACAAGTACCGGCCGCGGAAGCCCAGGTACTTCAACCGCGTCCACACCGGCTTCGAGTGGAACAAGTACAATCAGACGCACTACGACATGGACAATCCGCCGCCCAAGATCGTGCAGGGCTACAAATTCAACATCTTCTATCCGGATCTGATGGACAAATCGCAGACGCCGCAGTACTTCCTCACGCCCTGCGCGGACAACGGCGACTTTGCGGTGCTCCGCTTCCACACGGGTCCGCCGTACGAGGACATTGCCTTCAAGATCGTCAACCGGGAGTGGGAGTTCAGCTACAAGAGGGGATTCCGCTGCCAGTTCCACAACAACATCTTTCAGCTGTGGTTCCACTTCAAGCGCTATCGCTACCGACGGTGAAGAGTCACTAGAGAATGTATTGCAGTTTGGATTCTCTTTATTTTTTTCTGAATTATATATAAATATAGAAATTGGGTTTATTTCCGATACACCTTGCATTCAAATCTCTTCAATGGTTTTCAGGATCCACTCATGGAAATGAGCCACACTGGTATAGGCCACAGGGCTGCAAATTTCAGAGGCAAACGACACAACACCCACCAAGGTGTTGTTGAACACCAAGGGTCCACCGGAGTCTCCCTTGCACGAGTGTTGCCTGTAGTCTCCGGCACAGATGTTGTCCTCGCCCAGCTCTGGCAATGCGATCTTACAGGGACTGAACTCTTGGATGGTAACAAGGGCGGCTCGTAGGAAATGGGGTTTGTACACCACGGGGAGTATGCCGTGATCCGTCTTCAGGTAATTCATGGTTAATCCCCAGCCCGTGGTCAGAGCCTTTGATCCCGGAGCAGGATTCTCCTTGGCCAAGGGAATCGGTTGAACCTGGCTGCTTACCATCTCGAGGGGTCTCCTTAGCTTCACGATGGCAATGTCATTGGCATATAATTTTATATCGAAACCCTCATGAGGCTTTACCGCAGACACTTCCACCAGAGTGCCTCGGGACAGCTTATTGGCGGATCCTACGAGAACGCGGAAGTCCTTGGCCTTGTGGGGCGTGTTATCCGTCTTTACAACACAATGGGCAGCTGTAATGACTATGGTATCGCTGTAGATAGAGCCTCCGCAATGATGGGCTCCTAGGAGCCGCAAGGACACCTGCCAGGGTGCTCGTTCGATGCCCATTTCTCTGCCGCCGAAAATGCGGGCTTCCGGTAGGGGGGGGAGTCCTTCTCCGGCGGACAGGGAGCTGGCTGCCAGAAGCAGAAGAAGGCGCCCAATGAGCATCTCTTTCTCGATTCACAATGGCTGGACTGTGGCTTGAGTTTGGCTTTTATAGGCCAAGGTAAGTGGGGATTCGTCACTTCTAACTTGAGTTTAATTAGTATAAACGGGGAAGCAATTTAGAATAATAGCTTTAAAAGTCTTTGAAGGGATTTAAGGCAGAAAAAATGAACTATCTGAGGTATTACGGCGTTTTAGAGGTAATCATTTAATGAAGCACAACCTTTCTGTAGCCTCTTTTATCATAAAAAACTAAAATAAATTACTAAAAATACAAATTAAACAATTATTAGATGTTTCTGTGCCATTTCCAATTGTTATTATAAAATTAGGAAAGGATTTTTGATCACTTTTGCAAGAACCTTAAGACTATATCCAGTGTAAACGTTCATTCTGCGTTATCATGTAGTGTAAATGGGCTATTAAAGATTTCGGAATTTTAAAAACAACAAACTTAAGTTCCATTTGGCGGTAATAAGCACAAGAATCACAGCTTCTCTTTAAGACTCCATCAGTTTCTTTAACGGCTCCCCTCAAATATTTAAACACAAACAGCTGCTACTCTTAATTTAACTTAATTTATTAACACACAAGTTAGTTACAGTCAGTCTCTCTGGCCCCCGTGTCCTTTACATCACGCTGCAGTCCTTGATGGGCTGCTCCAGGACCGTCTCCACGGGCTCTCCTCGCTCTGCCCGCTGGACCTGGGCCAGAACGCTGTCGTGCTGCGGAAAGGCCAGGCAGGCGAGCTTCGAGTGAACCAGCCGCCCATCGATGGCCACCTCGAAGGAACCGCGGCGCCCCTGCCGGCAGGTTATGTCCAGCTCGGGATTCGCAACCAGCAGGAACTGGCGCAGCAGCTGGCACTGGCCGCTGAAGTTGCAGATGCCGCTGCAGCAAACAACACGGTCACTCACTCATCATTCAAAGTGAGCCAAAGTTACTCACCAGTATTCTACGTCCACCTTGACCATTGCATAAATAAATAATTACAAATAAATAACAGATGACAAAATAACAGCTGTGGGGAGTTGCCAGATCACTCAATTACAAATAAATAACATGCACTAAACACAGCTGTGCGGAGTTGCCAGACCGCTCAAGGCTAGCGGGCAGTCTGGCCATTTCAGATGTTTCTTTAATGTTGTTCAAATAATTGTTATACCCTTGCAGAGGTATTATAATTTTGCCATGATATTTGCAACGCAGTGAAGGAGGCATCTCCGACCCCATAAAGTATATATATTCTTGATCAGCATCACCAGCCGAGTCGATCTAGCCATGTCCGTCTGTCAGTCTGTCAGTCTGTCCGTCTGTCGGTTTTTGTCTCTCAGTTTTTGAGCTATCGAGCTGAAATTTTCAGCATAGTCTTATTTCTTTAGCACGCAGTATATATGTCGGAACGACCGAAATTGGACTACTATATCCTATGCTGCCATAGGAATGATAGCGAAATGAATGTACAAAAATTTTAACTTCTCTGTTATTAAACGTATTTCTATAAATTTTGAGATATATAAGTTTTTTATGGTTCTAGAATTACGGTTTTCATTTTTTTAAGATCGGACAACGATATCATATAGCTGCCATAGAAGCGATCGGTCTATTTATATGAAAATGTAAAATTCTACATGTAAATTGTACGAAATTCTATATATTTTCAACATTACTAAAATGGTTCGATTTTCAATGATCCAATTGCAGACTGCAAGGGTATACCAACTTCGGTTTACCGAAGTTAGCTTTCTTTCTCGTTTTTAAGTTTTTTTTAATTAAACTTGGTAAATATCTATTAAAAGGAGATTTAAATGAAAAAGCTGACCCATACTCGATCCGTCTCCAGCGAAGATCAAGACATTTCCAGCCATAGCAGCTAAAAGGCGACTAAATTCCTGCCATAGGCTGATCCTGCTTGGATGCCTTTCGGTACGCCGAACAGTGGCACTGCAGACTCAGATACTTCAAATGAAGCATTTTTTGTGAATTTATTTATTTTTTTTTTATTTTTTACAGCCGGAATTACTCTGATATCATAGTTGGCAATGGTGGAGAGCCATTCTATGAAGTTCAGCCTGCTGTTTGCTCTAAGAATGCCGAGAAAGTTTCCGAAGAGGTGTCCATTGCGATCCGCCAGGATATTGCCTCCGAGCCTGCTCTGCCGTCAACCTGAACGAGTGCGTCATGGGATGTTTCAACTGGTGGGTCGGTATACTGCTACTGCAGCGGCAGGATCAGTCACAGCAGCCACATTTTCACCAGCGGCAGTCAAGACACAAGTAATCTGCGCTGTCTTCATTATGAAAATGCATTTCTTCATTTAAAATAAAATAAAGATGTATATTTTAACAATCTATGGATTTAATATTCATATTCGTTTCAACTTGGATGTTTCACTTTTAACCAAACCGAAAGATAGTGTTGCAGCGCGTATGTTGGGTAAATTTGTTAAAAATCGAAAATTATGACAAAACAAGTACTGTGCGACTATTGCTCAACCTTCAATGAGGCGAAGACCATCTTTTCAGCCCAAAAATCATTTGTGGGGCACAAGGCGCGACTTTTTAAATTTGTTTGTAAAAAAGTGTTGCAGCGCGTATGTTGGGTAAATTTGTTTAGAATCGAAAAATATGACTAAACAAGTTCTCTGCGACTATTGCGCAAGCTTCAATGAGGCGAAGACCATCTTTTCAGCCCAAAAATCATTTGTGGGGCACAAGGCGCGACTTTTTAAATTTGTTTGTAAAAAAGTGTTGCAGCGCGTATGTTGGGTAAATTTGTTTAAAATCGAAAAATATGACAACACAACTACTTTGCGACAATTGCGCAAGCTTCAATGAGGCGAAGGCCATCTTTTCAGCCCAGAAGTCATTTTTTAACAATCTAGTAATTTAATAAGCTACATTTCAACTTGGATGTTTCAACTGGTGGCTCGGTATACTGCTACTGTCGCAACAGCAGTCACAGCAGCCACATTTTCACCAGCGGCAGTCAAGACACAAGTAATCTGCGCTGTCTTCATTATGAAAATGCATTTCTTCATTTAAAATAAAATAAAAAGTATATTTTAACAATCTAGTGATTTAATATTCATATTCGTTTCAACTTGGATGTTTCACTTTTAACCAAACCGAAAGAAAGTGTTGCAGCGCGTATGTTGGGTAAATTTGTTAAAAATCGAAAATTATGACAAAACAAGTACTGTGCGACTATTGCTCAACCTTCAATGAG